>CM039508.1:14427548-14502548 GCA_022432975.1 Begonia masoniana
AACTCATATCGCAGAAAATAATCCGACTTCACTAGCTCTCATATTGTAGACATAACATAGGCAGACATGAAACATGGACTCATCTAGGTACATGTAGCGGAAGACTTAATTAAAACAGATCATTCTATACCCTTATAATCATCCCCAAATTTTGGTAACCAAATTAGACAATCACAGAATCCAATATACTAAAGAAAATCTCATTCTACTTAAACATCAGTTCATCATAAATCTTACTGACACATTATGAGCATAACTACGGGTCATATTCGCCTGCCAGCCACAGACTTCCACCCTGAGCACCATCCTGCAACCAGCCTTAGACATCATCATTGAATTTGGAATCCTCACCTGCTAAATCTTCACTTACATCATAAGGTTTAAACTATAGGCCTAATGCTTAGTAAGGAATGCAATACTAACAAGTATGCATGAATGCTCATTTTAAGAAACAAATGCTCATGAATCTTTTCTTGTTCATATTCATGCTCAAAGTCTTCATTCTTGTTCATAGTTCGTATTCATCGTTCATAATCATCATTCATGCTCGTTATTCATATTCATCATTCGTGTTCATCAATCATATTCTTCGTTCATGTTGTGTGGATTAAGAGAGGATTTGTGCCGGTAAAGGGGTTGACAGTGAGAGTGTACATAGTCCCTTGCGGGTCGTAATCATGGTCCTTCCTTTTGGACAGTGACATACGCCAAACCGCCCCCAACCCTCGCTTAATTCACGTTGCATAAGTTTTATATTCTTATCTTGTTCATGAGGAAAACATGCTCTTAAAACATCTTCATATGCATAAAACATTCATGATGCATGAACATGAGAACTCTTAACTCATCAAGCTACAGAATAGTGCATTCATTCCACGTGAAATCATACCATTAATTCAAACATCAACATAAGTAGCAGACAATAGCTTAAATAACTTCTAATCATCGTATCAGTTTCTACCTAACATCCTTGTGATGTAGGGCCCTAATGGCCGGGAATCCTACACATTCACTTACCTGGTTTCCTTAGCAACTTGAACTCCTTTTCTTCAGACTTCTTCACCTAAAACATTTACATTGCAGTAGTTAAAATGAAAATCCTAGTAGTCCTAATCACAAGTGTAATACCTGGCTTGTACGGATTTTTGATTTAATATATTTTATTGATATATTATATTGTAGTGGCATTTTCGTAAATATGTCAAATTAAACCCGTTTTACCAAAAGAAAGCGTCATTAGAATCCTAATTATTAATAAAGATTTTAAGGAAATTTCGGGAAATTTCTATGACGTACGTAGCTTTTACATGAGGATGAATTAATATTAGGATTATTATTATTATTATTATTATTATTATTATTATTTATTTAATTAAACACAAACAACAAAAATTGTTGTTTGTGTTCGAGCTCCCCGCGAACGACGAAGAACAGGGGGAACGACGACGAAGCTCGGGCGACGATGGACGAAGCGCCGACGATTCTCGCCGTTCTCCGGCCAGACGACGGCGACGAGAGACTCCGGCACATCCCCGCGCGCGAACCGACCAAGTAAGCTCGATTTTCTTTTCCCCCTGTTTCGGTTTTGTCATGGTCGACGGTGACGAGCTCGATTGAGCTCCGACCACCGGCCACTTTTGGCCGTTCTTAGCGTCAAATGGCCGAGCATAACGCCGGCTATAGTTGCCGTGCGTTTGTGTGCTCAAATTGAGCGAAAACAGTGGATGCCCGAATTGGGCATTTCGGGTTTCTTGGGTGAAACCTCGATTTTTACATTTGGTTATGCTAATTGAGCGTATAGGAGGTTGATTGGTGAAGAAATTGACGAGAATTGATGGAAAACCGAAAATGGTGAAATTCCCGGTTTAGGGCAGATTCGCGTTTTTGGATTTTTGACCTAGCTAGAGTTATTTGTTTTAGAATTTCTTTTGACAGGTTAAAATAGGTTATTAGAGGAGCGCGTGGCCGCTGGAATCGTTCGATTCCGATAACCGACGCGAAAGTTACGCACGTTTTAAGTTTCGGGTCGGTTTTTACCGAACCCAAATTAGTGGCCGTTTAGTTAGATTTTAGTTGGATTAAAGCTTTAGGAAATTGCTTTAGTTAAGGCTTTGTTAATTTGGACGTTTAGAAGCTTAAATTAGTTTTGACGTCAATGTTGTGTTTTGCCTCAGACAAACAACGCTCGTAGACGGAGCTCAGCGTGCTACGGATGACAGGTATCTCTCGTGACTTGTTTGGCCGATTGGCCTACACCATAAGATTTCTTGTTCTTCGAGGAAATTGGAGATTATAGTAAGTGTCGGGCGAATAGGTTGGGTAGTTAGGTTAATTTCTTATTAGGTTATGTTTCTATTCGTCTTGATGGTATGCACGTTCATTGTTTGTTATTGCATTGATTATGTTTATAGTATTGCACATGTTCACGCATCATGTTTCTGAAAAGCACGAAAAAGGAATTTCTATGCATGTTTTCATGAAAAGGAAAAAGATAATGTAAATGTATGAATGAATGTAATCTGGTAAATGAGGTGGCGGTGGTTCAGACATGGCTGCTTGGGGAGCATGTTTTCCCCCCGGTTAGATACGAGGGGCTATCCAATCGCGGGATGTGCCGCTCCTATCTAGCGAGAGTGAGGCCACGGTGATATTATGTAATGAAATGAAATGAAATGAATAGCGAAAAGGTAGGAAGCATGTTTTATGAACTGCACGCATAGCATGCATTGCATTCACGTAGACTTACTGAGCCTTAAGCTCACGACTTATTTTTATGGTGTAGGTGACCTCTACACAGGTGAGGATGAGATCCCTCCACCCGAGGCATGAACAGTTGAAGAAAGATGGCCCGTGGGAGTGTGCTGGGCAGTCGACGCGTAATTGACCCGTGGGGATGTAGGTATATGATTTGGGGACTTGATATGAAATGTATAGTTTGTCATATTAGGATGTTTGGGTTATTCTGGATAGAAATATGTAAGTGATAGGTGTAGGCTGTGGTAAATATTGTTGAATTGCTATGGATAACGAAACTGTTTTGAATTTACAACTTTCTGGAACTGCTTGGGACTTTCTTTTTAAACAGGAGGAATGTTTGGTTTTTAAATGGATCCATGCAGTTCGTTTTCTTGGAAAATGTGTTTTGTTTACTTATGTCTCGAGTCGTTCTGAGTGAGATTATGGAAGATGTATGAGCGTCAAGAGATTTGATGTTGAACTGTATAATTGAGATGTAGATAAGACATGATATTGTCAGGATGTGATGAATTGATGAGTTGAGGAATGATAGAAGATTGAGTGGTTTTATGTAAACTGTTTTTATATGATAAATGAATTTTCTTTAAAGGTTTTCGAGAATGTTTTTAATTGGTTTAGAGGCTTAAAAAGGAAAATTTTATACGGGAAAAATAGGTACAGTTTTAGAGGTGTTACAATTATGGTATCAGAGCCCCAAGGTTTTAAAATCGATTCTCTAGACTGCTCGACTGCACAGCCACTACGCAGACATCATTCCTCAACTGTAAGTATGTTTACTGCTTTGTTTCATTCTAGTTTCTTAGGATTATTTGTTTAATTTTTATAGGAGTTAGAAAAATGGTTCGAGGACTAAATGCCAGGGATGACGCCCTGGATAGACTTACAGATCTGCTGGACCGTCAGTCTCAGCATATGGACCGGCAAGCACAACAAATTGTGGACTTAGTAAACCGAGAGAACCAGCGAGAGAACCAAAGGGCCCAGGAATTGGTGGTTCCTAATAATCAGGGTATGCAGAAGTTCCAAAGCTTGCAGCCTCCAGTGTTCGATGGACGATCTTCGGATCCAACTATTGCGGAGGAATGGATTTGCAATATGGAGGATATGCTGGAGTATGCGGAGGTGGAGAATGGGAAGAAGGTTGCTTTTGTCACCTTTCACTTGGCATTGGACGCCCGTTTCTGGTGGGATTCAATCAAAGTGACTACGGATGTGACTACTATGACATGGGAACGATTTAAGACTTTGTTCTTTGATAAGTATTTCAGCCGCACGGTGAGGGCGGCTAAGAGAAATGAATTCACACAGCTGAAGCAGACAGGTTCGGTTGCAGAATACATACGGAAGTTTGAGGCTTTGTCGCGATTTGCACCGCGTCTGGTCAGCGACAATGAAGAAAAGGTGCACCAGTTTATGGAGGGACTTAATTCGGAGATTCGGATGCACGTTATAGTGTCAGGTGTTATTGATGTGCCCTATTCTGACATTGCAGCTAGAGCTCTGGATTTCGAGGCTGCTAGAGCGACTTGTGTTAGGCCGAGAGAGCCAGCTAAGGGCTTCTTTTGCGAGATCCAACCTCAGTCATGGGACCGAGACTGGCAGCCAAGTGAGCATCAACAGCCACGACAACAAAGGAGTGATAAGAGGCCCTATGATAGTAAGGGTGACCGGGGAAAAGGAAAGCTAGTCCAAACGGCTACTCAAAAGCCTTTATGTCCACAGTGCCAGAAGCAGCACTACGGTGATTGTCTGACGCGTACTAATAGATGTTATCGATGTGGGGAAGCTGGCCACTATATCATGAACTGTCCGTTATTGAACCGGAATCAACCAGGCAGAGATCAACAGGGCAGGGATCAAAGAAAGGTTATGCCGAGGGTCTTTGCTTTCATCGAGCCTGGTGACGTCGACGATGGAGCCCAGCCTTCTACCCTGGCAGGTATTGTTTTAATTACCTGTACAACAATATTATTGTTTTGACAATAGTAATAATGATGATAACGATAGGCTTGAGAATAGAAAAGTAAGAAGATAGAAACTGGGTAAGAAAGAGTTGTAGGTGAACCTCGAAGAGAAAATAGTAGGTTACGTATAGGACAATAAGGACCAAATAGAAGTATAGTTATACATTAGTAGGATTAGTTTGATTTAATCAACGGAGTTGCGCACTTAAGGTTTAGTAACAATTAGAGTAATACACCCTATGAGATATGGTTTATAAGTAGGTAAGGATTATGTCTAATTGACAACCCCCTTGGAGTATCGGAATACGACTAATCAAGAAAGACGAAGGTTTAGATATAAACCTATTAAGGAATGACCTAGATTGTTGTAATACTTGGAGTGTGTTTAATTAGAGGATGTACCGTAGAAATCGTATATTAGTGATTCGTGTGAAGCTAAGAGTGTCTAAATTAAGATAGAATTCAAGAGTTAAACTTAGAGAATTGAAGTCATATGCATGGTGATACTCTAGATACCGAAATTTGTTGTTCTCTAGGAAATGAGTACCACCAAAGACACCTTAGAAGACTAATCCATAAAGGAAGATATTAATCTGTGAGAAGATTTTAACCAACTTATTAGGTGGGAGGTCTAGCGAAGTTAAGAATAATCGACGAGTTGTGGACATGTCAGGCAGTTAGGGTTGCTCGATTGGATTATGAAGCAAAAGATATAGGAGTTAAGTTGTAAACCTATAGTTGGTACAATTTAAACTAAGAGCCACGAACATGAGGCTGACCTTCGAGATGAATATAGGAGCATCGGTGTTCGAGGAATTAGACGGATAAACCTTGGCGTAGGGATGTTTATGACTTTATTTGAATATAGAGGTGTAAGGTTGGAGAACTTGAAGAGAATCGGATGGAGGGCGTAAACTTACCTACAACAAGTTTGCTAACAAGAAAATTGTTAGACAAATTATTGTGAAGTAGACAAGTAGAGTATTTGAACCCGACTAGGAGGAACGAAAGAGGATTGACCATTGTGTAACTTTGAAGAAATCCTCGTAGGATATTAGAGGTAAGTGCAAGGGATGGTTAGATTAAAAGAGAAGAGTTAAGATTAGAAGCCTAGTTCGATGGCTAATGTCGGGCGATTTGTGAAATTCACAATATGTTGAATAGAAAATGTAAGTTGCTCGGAAAGCCATTTAAAGTAAACTTAGAATGGGACAAGTTAGAAAAGCTCCGAAAGACCGATGGATGCATTAGAGACTTAAGGTTATAATAAATAGTTAAAACAATTCTATGGTCAAAACTTGGGGATTCCATTGTACATGGAGTTAATAAGGAAATTGAGCTAAGCAGATGAGGATAATGTATATAGTATTTAGCAAAGGACATAACGATAGAATTCGTTGAGGTAGCTTAAAAAAAAAAATGATATTTATAGCGTCTTAGTTACAAAGGGATCGGAATTCTAAGCGAGTGGTAACTTTGTCCCCAGATGGACTCGTCGGGGCCTCGGGGTAATCTCGAGGAGATGGTTTGTGAGATTTAGAGATTTAAGTCTTAGTTGAGAATTTCTTTTATTAAGACCCGCGAGGTGCCCAAGGAAGTTAAGTTATTTCGAGAATTGAGGATAAGAGGCAATCTTTAGTAGAAACCAATTAATAAGTGAGAGAGAGTTTAATGTTTTGGGTGACTAAATGCAAACCAACACGTGCTCGGGGCGTTAAGTGTCAAGTACGCAGTTGGAGATCGTTTGGTTAAGACCGAGAGATTTGGTAAGAGTTGATACGTAAACTGAAAGTGAGGACTACGATTAGGGAGTTAATGTATAAATTCGGTGGGTGTGCATCCCGATTGTGAACAGGATCAAGGGAATTGCGTCGAGGTATGGGTTACAGCCCAGAATTTGATGAAATTGTAGGCATTCAATTTGATTGGTGTTAGGAAGCTTAGGTATGGCTCTAACAAAAATATGTCGGAAGTTGGTACATGCGCAAGTATTTAAGTGACAAATATGTTGTCGGGTTAATTGATTGAGATTTGAGAATTTAGATTTTGCTTAGTACGTGAAAGAGGATGTGTACGATCGAATCGAAAGTAGGGGATACGAAATTAGAGCCAATATTAGAGAATATAGTAGGGTTTTGGTTTAGAACCACGAAGAAGGACCAAAAGTACAGATGGTTTACCGAGGTAAAAATGCCGTAAACAAGAGACGTAAATGTCAAGGACTATAAGCTATGGCGAATTTTGAGGACAAAATTCTAAATAAGGTGGATGGAATGTAATACCCGGCTTGTACTGATTTTTGATTTAATATATTTTATTGATATATTATATTGTAGTGGCATTTTCATAAATATGTCAAATTAAACCCGTTTTACCAAAAGAAAGCGTCATTAGAATCCTAATTATTAATAAAGATTTTAAGGAAATTTCGAGAAATTTCTATGACGTACGTAGCTTTGAGGATGAATTATTATTATTATTATTATTATTATTATTATTATTTATTTAATTAAACACAAACAACAAAAATTGTTGTTTGTGTTCGAGCTCCCCGCGAACGACGAAGAACAGGGGGAACGGCGACGAAGCTCGGGCGACGATCGACGAAGCGCCGGCGATTCTCGCCGTTCTCCGGCCAGACGACGGCGACGAGAGACTCCGGCACATCCCCGCGCGCGAACCGACCAAGTAAGCTCGATTTTCTTTTCCCCCTGTTTCGGTTTTGTCATGGCCGACGGTGACGAGCTCGATTGAGCTCCGACCACCGGCCACTTTTGGCCGTTCTTAGCGTCAAATGGCCGAGCATAACGCCGGCTATAGTTGCCGTGCGTTTGTGTGCTCAAATTGAGCGAAAACAGTGGATGCCCGAATTGGGCATTTCGGGTTTCTTGGGTGAAACCTCGATTTTTACATTTGGTTATGCTAATTGAGCGTATAGGAGGTTGATTGGTGAAGAAATTGACGAGAATTGATGGAAAACCGAAAATGGTGAAATTCCCGGTTTAGGGCAGATTCGCGTTTTTGGATTTTTGACCTAGCTAGAGTTGTTTGTTTTAGAATTTCTTTTGACAGGTTAAAATAGGTTATTAGAGGAGCGCGTGGCCGCTGGAATCGTTCGATTCCGATAACCGACGCGAAAGTTACGCACGTTTTAAGTTTCGGGTCGGTTTTTACCGAACCCAAATTAGTGGCCGTTTTGTAATATCCGGCTTGTACGGATTTTTGGATATATTATGTTATATTATCATTTCCTTATTTAATGGCATTTTTGGTAAATATGTCAAATCAGGTCCAATTTACAAAAAGAAAGCGTCATTACGATTCTAACGAATAATAAGAATTTTAAGGAAATTACGGGAATTTTCGGAGATCAAACACTACATTCCGAGTAAATACACTTTTCGTAATGTAAAAGACGTTCTCGTAAAAATAGCGAACGAGGTCCAAATTGCGAACGGACAGTTTTAATAAATCCCTGGCAATGAATAGAAGTTATTGGCAAAATATGGAACTTTCGAGAATCTGAATGGTTGGACGATTAACGAAACGAACGACGAAACGAATAGAATTAAGTGAGAAGGGCAAAATGGTAATTTGCAAATCAATTTTTATTTAAACATCACAAATCTCTCTTTTTCCTCACTTCCTTTCTTCTCTTCTCTGGATCGCACGAACAGAGAGTGTTTTTCTCTCTCGGCCGCCGACGCCGATCTTCAATCCGAGCTCCGTCCGACCTCCGTTCCTCCTCCGTCCTTCACGGTTTCTTCTCCTCTCGCAACCCTCGGTATGTAGCTTCGGCCTCTAAGCGTTTATTTCGAGTTTTCGGTTAGATTTAGGGTTAGGGTTGCAATTAGGGTTTCGACGAAAAACGCGATTTAGGGCTCGTAATTAATAGGTTAGCCATGATTAAGCATGTATCGAACGTATTGGACGTTATTGGACGAAGATAAACCAATTTGTGAAAAAGTATAAATTATAGAATTTTCGGGTTTTCGGAAATAACTCGTAATATGGATTTCCAGATTTATCAAGCGTTATGTCGTTGTTTAAAAGCTTCGATTTGTTAGATTAAGGACTTTATTAGTTTGGACATTTAATCGTTTAAATTGGTTTTAACGACAAATATCGTGTTTTGTCTCAGACACGACTCCCGTGGACGAAGTTTGAGATCCAGCGCGCTCAAGGTAAGTTCTCGTGACTTGCTTGACCGAAAGGTCTACACCATACCTCGTCGTCATATCAAGGATCCTTGAGGGTTCCTTGTTTTACGTTGTTTAGGTTGGGTAGCTAAGTTATGTTGTATTGTCTGGTTAATATGTATGTTGTTTGTTTACTTTCCGCTGATATGAACTGTTCATGCATCACGTTTTCGAAAGTCATGAAAAGGAATTTCTGCACGTGTTTTTAAGAAAAGGAACGTATATCTGAAATGAAATCTGTAACAAAATCTGAATGAATAAACGTAATCTGTCTGTATCTGGTCACGCGAGATGGGGCTCAGGCACGGCTGTGCGTGTTGCAAGCGTGTACCCCCCCTCTCTAGGTGGAAAGGGTAGTCCGATCGCTGGATGGGCCCTCTCCGCTTAGTGGGTAGAGGTTTCGGTGACAATTCTGTCTGTCTGTGACGTAATGAATCTGTAATCTATAATTCTGTATCTGTAATCTGAATCTGAGCATGATTTCTGAATGGCATACGCACGCATGCATCTGCATTTACGTAGCTTACTGAGATTTCAATATCTCATATGTGTCTGTATGGTGTAGGTGACGTTCTAGGTTACGTTGACCCAGGTGAGAATGATATTCCTCCTCCTGATGTAGGAGCAGCTGATGGATGATACTCGTGGGAGTGCGCTGAGTAGTCGAGGCGCGATATGACCCGTGGGGATGTATGTATGGACTCTGGGGTTATTTTGGGATGTTTTGATCTGATAATTGTATAGAATATTTAGGTTGTTTGGATCTGGATAGGGGTTAGATAACGTTTTGGTAATTGTATGTAAAACGCTTTGGTCTAAACAGTTTTGATAAACGTTATGAAATGTTTTGGTTTAGAACCGTTATTTAAACGTTATAGAAATTCTGGAACTGTTTGGTTGTTTAAATTAAGTGTTATGAATTGTTTGTAGGTTGTTACGGATAGCTCGGTTTTTAGAGCTATCCACGCAGTCAGGATTTCGCAAAGCCTGACTCGAGTCGATTGAACTTAGAATACGTTTTAGTTTAATTGATTTGATTTAGGTGGTAAATTATGGTAATTGTTGGCGTGAAGAAGTGTAAGTTTTGCTCTCTGGAAATCGGATTCCAGAGAGCAAATCGTTGAAGTGTAAGCATGAAAGAATGGTGAAGTGCGTTGAAGTGCTGGAGTGTTTGAAGGAGGATCGCTGCCTCCTTTTGGCAGCCCCATTTCCGATTCTGCCCCTCCTTTAGTTTTTATTAAATATTTAAATGTTTTAAGTTTTATTTATTAATAGTTTTAGTTTATATTTGAAACGATTTATCAAACGAACTTCGATTTCGATTCCGGTTTCGGTTTCGATTTCAATTCCGCTTTAACGTTAGGTTTTAAAGTTTTATTTTAAAAATGTAAAATAGAAATGAAAAATTTATACGGGTAATGGGTACGGACTTAGGGTGTTACACGTTTAGTTAGATTTTAGTTGGATTAAAGCTTTAGGAAATTGCTTTAGTTAAGGCTTTGTTAATTTGGACGTTTAGAAGCTTAAATTAGTTTTGACATCAATGTTGTGTTTTGCCTCAGACAAACAACGCTCGTAGACGGAGCTCAGCGTGCTACGGACGACAGGTAAGTCTCTCGTGACTTGTTTGGCCGATTGGCCTACACCATAAGATTTCTTGTTGTTCGAGGAAATTGGAGATTATAGTAAGTGTCGGGCGAATAGGTTGGGTAGTTAGGTTAATTTCTTATTAGGTTATGTTTCTATTCGTCTTGATGGTATGCACGTTCATTGTTTGTTATTGCTTTGATTATGTTTATAGTATTGCACATGTTCACGCATCATGTTTCTGAAAAGCACGAAAAATGAATTTCTATGCATGTTTTCATGAAAAGGAAAAGGATAATGTAAATGTATGAATGAATGTAATCTGGTCAAGGAGGTGGCGGTGGTTCAGACATGGCTGCTTGTGGAGCATGTTTTCCCCCCGGTTAGATACGAGGGGCTATCCAATCGCGGGATGTGCCGCTCCTATCTAGCGAGAGTGAGGCCACGGTGACATTATGTAATGAAATGAAATGAAATGAATAGCGAAAAGGTAGGAAGCATGTTTTATGAATTGCACGCATAGCATGCATTGCATTCACGTAGACTTACTGAGCCTTAAGCTCACGACTTATTTTTATGGTGTAGGTGACCTCTACACAGGTGAGGATGAGATCCCTCCACCCGAGGCATGAACAGTTGAAGAAAGATGGCCCGTGGGAGTGTGCTGGGCAGTCGACGCGTAATTGACCCGTGGGGATGTAGGTATATGATTTGGGGACTTGATATGAAATGTATAGTTTGTCATATTAGGATGTTTGGGTTATTCTGGATAGAAATATGTAAGTGATAGGTGTAGGCTGTGGTAAATATTGTTGAATTGCTATGGATAACGAAACTGTTTTGAATTTACAACTTTCTGGAACTGCTTGGGACTTTCTTTTTAAACAGGAGGAATGTTTGGTTTTTAAATGGATCCATGCAGTTCGTTTTCTTGGAAAATGTGTTTTGTTTACTTATGTCTCGAGTCGTTCTGAGTGAGATTATGGAGGATATATGAGCGTCAAGAGATTTGATGTTGAACTGTATAATTGAGATGTAGATAAGAAATGATATTGTCAGGATGTGATGAATTGATGAGTTGAGGAATGATAGAAGGTTGAGTGGTTTTATGTAAACTGTTTTTATATGATAAATGAATTTTCTTTAAAGGTTTTCGAGAATGTTTTTAATTGGTTTAGAGGCTTAAAAAGGAAAATTTTATACGGGAAAAATAGGTACAGTTTTAGGGGTGTTACAACAAGTCATCCTAGAATCTAATAACTAAATTCATTCCCGAATCCCTTAGTCTAGTTCTCTGTGTGTAGTCTGAAATCCAAAACCAAAACAGCTAGATTCAACTAACGATTAATTAGGGTCGGTTATATTAAATGTCCAGAATCGATTCGGAAATGCTATTAACAAACACCGTTTATAAATGTTTCTATTATTCGGCCATTGAAGAATCTTGAAACATTGGGTTCTAGTTGAAAATAGAGTTCCAAATAACTACACAGCAACTACATTGACTAAATCTTACCTCGAACGTAGGTTATCGGAGTGGAGATTGGACGAATCGATCGTCAAAGAGAGAGTCGCTGGCGGAGAGGGAGACAGCTCGGGGAAATGAGAGAATGCAGAAGGGAATGCCGGCTACAGTGAGGTTTAAAAGTTTCCATTTCCTATTTATACTTAATCCAACCATTCTTAATTACAAATCCTGCCACCCAACCTAATTTATGACACATGCACATTAATTAAGCCTTGGCATAAAATTGCAAACTGAAAAGATCAAAATAAACATGGCCGTTAAAACAGTTAAGAAAGTCACCTGGTCAAACTCGTCGGGTGTTACATTCGAATTCTAAAATCTAAATACTAGAGAAAAATAGATTTATACGTCTTTAAACTACAGTGACTAGTGAGAGCAAGGGAGTCGTGTGATGGTGTGAGAGAGTCGAGAACTGGGAGAGAGTTGAGAATCGGGAGATATGGTTTGGTCGCAGGTTGGGTCGCCAGGTCAAAATTGTGGAAGTCGCTGGATGAGGTCGCCGGTCGACCGGCGAAGGGAGACAATCGGAGCTGCGTGAGACGTGAGGTCACAGATCGCCAGATCGGGTCGTCAGTGCGTTGCGTGCACTGTGCAGTTAAGGAGTGAGGGCTGGCTGACTGCTTTTTTAGTTTTTTTAATTTTTTTAGGTTATCCGACCCATGGGTTGGATAAACCACTGGGCCGACCCATGGGTTGGTTCTCCTGTGGGACTGCCTGGTTCCGGTACGGGGAATCGAGGACCGGACCGCAATTCTTGGTTCCCCAAACCATGGAAGCAATCGGTTCCATGGCAGGTAGAACAGACCAAGAACCGGCCCGGACTGCCGGTCCGGTCCCGTTTTACGGTTCCAGGCCAGTTCTGCCCACTCCTAGTGTCAACCTAGTTAGGCTTGGTGAGTAAGACTTTTTTAATCTCGCATCAGCTCGGCTCGCATCGGCTCGTTTGTCACCTCTAATGCAAATAATTGGTGTAAAGAAAATTAGTATATGTATAATTTATAATCATACAATTTTCAAACATTTGTAATAATATCTGTATAATATTTTTATATTAAATCTTCTCATATAATTTTTTTTTTCTTAATACATGTCATTTTATAAATTAATAACATAATTTTGTTAAGTAAACAACTAGCTATTATATTATGATATTATAATGAAAATAATCATTATAATTTTAACAATTAATTTTTTTAAAAAAATATATATTATATTGACATAAATTGAAAACATGTATGTTTGGTTCGTTAGATTCAGCTCGTTAGGCTCGTTTAGCCGGGTCGGCTCGGCTCATTTATCTTTAGCTCGCGAGCCAGTTCAAGTTGAAATTTGGATTTGTTACACTCACTTCGTTAGGTTTTGTTAGGCTCGAATCATTTAATTCACTAGGCTTAGTAAGTAAAATTTTTTCAAGTTCTGCTCAGCTCGGCAGACTCATTTGTCATTTCTACTAAAGAACATCATTATTTTCATATTAATATAATTACATGACATACTTTGATCCAATTGAAAATTGTTCAAGAGACCAACAATAGAAGAATGTGGATATAGTTGTTACATATAATTTATTATATCAATGAGCTTACATAAATTATGTACTACACATTATAATTATCACTTTCTAAAATCTATTCAAGTGTTTTTGAATACAGTTTCTGTTATTGGCTTAAAATATATAAGATGAATTACTTTATTTTGTGTCGAGAACAATGATTACAAGGAATAATTAAAGGGTCATGGTTCTTTTCTGTGTAGTATTTCTTGAAATTTTCATTAGATTTCAATACTCCAACGAGAATTAGAAATTTTCATTAGATTTTCATTAGGTTCCTCTACAATGTAAAGTTACATGTTTTTCATCGTATAATTTAACTATAACAATGAACAATAAACTGATATATAATGTGTGGAAGTGTATCTGCCAAAAGATTTTTTTTTACTGTATTTATTACTAGATTGATTCAGTAGTCTGGAATTTTATTCTCGTGATTCTCACTTGAAAAACATTCTTTGAGGGCAACTTCTTTCATTAACTGAATGAGACTCGCGGTGATGATACTATTCGAGGATGTACTGGATTTCACAATGCAAAAGTTAACAAAGGATCACAAAAAGAGGGATGTTTTGTAAAAAAAAAGTTATTTTTCTAGTGATGATAGTTTTTTTAAATGTCCACGAAATCAACTATAATTTTCTATAGATATGGATGATAATGTGTTTAAAATTCATAAATGAATTTTGAACAGATTAGATTCTGTCTAGTTCAAATAACTATTAATCTATTTAACATTATTTGAATAAAGAATTTGCAGGATCTTAATTAAACTCAATTTGATTATCATATTTATAGTGGAGCCCACTGTGAGAGCCTAATAGATATGGGCTTTAGTCTTGCTAATCCCATTTTCCATCATCTCATACTCGAGCATAGTGGATATGATCCAATCAGCCATCTCTTATAAATCTCCAGTATCAACTTTATTCATTTAGGTCAAGGAACCAAGCAACCCCCGAGCCAATTGGAAGGAAAGTTTGAAAGTAACATATCAAATTTGTAAAGACCGGTATAGGACATTGTTATGCCCTGAATCTATTTGGTTGCATCAAACTAAGCATCTCTTACCCCTCACGAGTCCCGGTGCTACTTATGCTTGATTCGTGAATCACTCACGAATATATTGCATCTCCATGAAGCAATATAACATGTCGATAGGAAGACTATTACTTTAATGTCATGCCAAGTATTCTTCCCTTCACCCACATGCCATTTAATATTGTTCTGGCCGCTTTACTAGAAATGTCCCTTTAGATTGCATCAATCATGATCATAGGTAACACCCTAGAGTAGCAAATGCTATTCTTCAATTTCATGACATAGGGCAAATGCGTAAGATCACTTTTGATGATCCGTAGACTCATACAGTGAGTAACAAGGAATCTATTCCATCACCTCTATCTAGATCGTGTATCACATGTTATTTGAAAGACATGTTATGGTGGAGCTCTCTGTCCCAAGAGAGAGAATGTCAAATCTCCAACACCATACGGATCTTAATCTAGTTGCTCTCAAACGCCTAACTTAAGTTCCCTAAATGCTTGCTATCTCAGCACCATTTTAAGGTCTCACATCGATCTTCTATGTAGGCATAATATGGATTGTGGGTCTTTCCATATTCAATCTTCTACCATGGATCTCATCTTAGACTAATCTAAAATGATATTAGCTAGTACTCTAAATCACTCTTGCCACAAAAGCGCCTTAATTTAAGTTTGTCTCATGTTTGGATGCTATACAAAGCACGAGAGATGATCACTTGTTAGTAAGCGAACCATGCCGATCGACATATCATTATCATCATCATCTATTGAGGTCATTATGTTTGCATGAAATAATTCAAAATTAGTTTTGATGACAAAAAACTGATAATTTTGTTTAAATTGATAATAATAATAACAATATCCCAACATATGTGCAAATATGCTCATATTGTTTCTTTGATGTATTGTAGTATGCGCTTCATAGCTTTCCAATAAGCAACTCCAGAATTTGCCTGAAATATGCTAATTTTCCCAACGACAACTAAGATGTATGGCCGAGTACACATCATTGTGTATATCAGGCTTCCGTGGTGCTAGCATAGGAACTCAAACTATCTTCTCTTTTTCTTAGGACACATGTATTGGCCAAGAGAACTACCTTTCTCAACGCTAGTATCTATGGATTTGCAATTATGCATATGAAATTGCTTAAGAATCTTCTTAATATACTTATTTTAAGATAAAAAAAAAGAAATTTCTTAGAACGAGCTCTAAGGATCTAGTTATTTGACAAATGTTTAGATGTAAAACATGGCTCAAACATAGATCATATGACTGAAGAAAAACCAAGTTTAAAGCAAGCAAATATCGAAACCTAACTAGTAAGAAATCCGAGAACAACATAAGAAAAACCGAGGGGAAGACAGAAGATTACCTTGGCCGATTTTACCCTATGTTTTTCTTAATTTGGAAGGCAATAAAATGAGGGAAAAACATGCTGCAAATATGATGATAAACATAGCTAATATTCAGCAATAAAAACAGAACATAAAGCAATAGAAAGAAAAGCGGCTAGCCCCGATTTTGTGCTAGAGTTTTGGACTCGAGAACCATGGTGCCATGGCCAAACCAAATGCATCAAAATACATCGTGAGAAGCACCTTGTGCTTTGATACCACTTGACAAGGGGTCCCTTAGAAAAGGGGTTGTGTAAACCCACAAAGTAAGCAAGAGTGCTCTTGTGATAGTGTGCATAAAACCGAAGTGAAATAAACAATAGATGAAGATGAAAATGCAACTAAAATAAAGGAGATGTCATATGTAATGGTGGCCGAATTTTATATGGAATATAGTAGCATGAAACATGGAGGAAATGTAAGAGGAATAAAGTAAGATGAAGGTGAAGTGGAGTGTGTGAAAACCGTGGAGAAACGATAAGGGGATGAAAAGAAAATTGCAAGAAATAAAAGTGAGATGTGTGAAAGTGTTATGACCGAAGTGGAGAAAATAAAATGCAAGAAATAAGATGGATGTAGAGAAGATGGAAATACCCTTTGGCGGACCCGAGGAGCTATCTCACGTTTGAGCTCTCAGGTGCACGTTTTCCTGGAGGAAAATGACCACCGTAGGCCTAGGTTTTTGTTAGTGATTTTAACACTTTTTACGCAAGTGCACGTATCGCTTCAAGTACTAAAAATATCGATCCCACGAGGATATTCTTAATTGAATTAATTGCTATAAAAATCTTATGAAAATATTAAGATGATAAATGAAAATAATTAGAATTAAAATCCGAATGATGATGTAACAAAAAAAAACAGAATAAATGAGATAAAATCAGTAAATGGAAGCCTTGGCTAGGATCTATTTCTTCGTTACGATAGTTTTACTACTGATGCTTTGGTAATGCTCTGCAACATTGTCTATGAACAGCAAGAATGAAATAATTCTAGGATTCTTTCGAATTGCCTAGGTAAATTCAATTTAGAATTTCTCTCGACTTTGAAAGAAAGTAACTAACATTGAATTTCTATAAACCCTATTCTTAATGACAATCGAATCAATGTTAACTACGTTGTAACAATTTAATCCGATTAATTATTCATGCATCTAGGAATTTATATTTATCTATCGATACAATATAAACATGGATCATCAATCTATCTATCGATATGATCTGAATTAAACAAGGAATATCACAAATAATTTTTCAATAAACAATCGCATAAACAAAACCAAGATCGTAGCAAAACCGTAACGAATACTCTCGTCCTAACCAAGAATAAAAGTTTAGCTACTAAACATCATAAAATAAATGAAAAATAATAGTGTTAATAAAAGCATAAAGATATAAAAATAAGAGAAGAAGAAGAAGTTCAATGGAGTGTCGTCAATTCTCTTCCCAGATCAAGAGTTCGCTGCTCTCTGTCACCGTCTAATTAGTCTCCCTTTTTTATGTGTAGTATATCTCCTCTTTCTCTCTCCAATCTCTTTGTTATTATATTGTTCACCTATTTTTGCTCTTTTCCAGGATGGTTTTCTCTCTCTCTGGTTCTCGTTCCACGTGGTTCCATACTTTCCAAAACTCTTTCTTCCAATTGGCTTTTCCTTCCTTTTTGTCCTCTTTTGCATGCCAGGTGGTGTCTTCTCCTTTTCTCTTTCCAAATTGCTCTTCCTTGATTTTTGCCTTCACTTTCTCTCCAGATTGCTTTTTCCTTGATTTTTTTTGCCTTATCTTTCTCTCCATAAATCTCAGCATTTGAATTTGACTTTCCCACTATTAAAATTGCATTCAAATAGGAAAATATAAAAATCAAATTAAGGAGAAAAATATGATTTTAATAGATAATCTGCATGAAATATATTAAATTAAATTAAGGCACTGATGCTGCTGCATTATGTAGCAATTGTAGTAAATTCCTACCAATTTCTTCTTGCATTCGCTCAATTCATATAAATTCTTTCAACTAATTACCATATAAAATAACTCTAATTTAAGAGTTATCAAATACCCCCAAACTTGAACCATTACTCGTCCTCGAGTGATACAAATAAAAATCACCATAAAACAAATTCCAAGCCACCATTACTAAATTCCTTGCAATTTTCAAAGTGTCACAACTTATAAATTCTTGAAAAATTCCACTATCACAATTAAGATCATCAATAAAGAATTATTTCCCATGAACTAAATTGTTAAGTGTGTGTGCTCAAACTCCATTTGAATTGCTAAGTTCAACAATCAAAACTAGAAATCACAATACATATCATAGGATGTCAACTCTTTAATGTCCTTCCTAAATCCATTAGCCTTCAATGATTCTTCTTTTTTCTTTTATTATTATTTTTTAGAGGATAATAATCTATATATTTTTTTTTAATATTGACTTTATCTATAAGTCACACTACCTTTTTACGCGATTGACAACATTGGTGATGAAATCCTCCGGTTACTCAGTAATGTCATCTCAAGATATATACTCATATAAAATAGAGGAGTATAGCCAATAAATATGCAATGGAGTTCCTCCCAAAGTTCCTCCAATTTATTTCTACTCATCGAGTATCCAAAAGGCTCACTCAAAATTGAAAGTAGATTAAGAAATTGCATTTATTCCCTTTTTTTTTTATATAACTGATGTGAACTGAGGAGCGATAAATTTCATTGTCAAGGACCATGATCTATTAGAAGATAAAGAAGGTCCAACGAACAAAGCTTCACATGGTTTAGTCGTGGAAACTCGAGAAAAAGAACGATCAAAACAAAAACAAGAGACTACAAAAATAAAGAGCATTGTAGCATGGAAGTGGGCCCCACGAAATTTGCAAAAGAAGACTCATAAGGCATGGAGTTGGGCTCCACAAATATCAATGGATTGGAGAGAGAAGAGTAAAGATCCACACAAACTACAAAGAGATAAAGATTCACGTGGATTGAAAAGAGATAAAGATCCACATGATTTGGTTTATGATGTGATCCAAGTTCAGACCAAGTCAAAGCCCAAGAACAAAGATCCAATTGAAGATACCCGCAGTCCAATGACAAGAGCAAGAAGCCCAATACTATTGGAAGATCTTTTGAAGAAAGGGTGCTATGCACATGCACGTGTAAGAATTAAAAAGTCACATGCGAAGCACATGCAAATTCAAACAAATCACGTATGAGAGATCTTATCTGACAGAATCTACTCAAATCAATTCAAATCATATTCAAACGTAATTTAAACGTGAGATGATATCTGATCATGCCAAGGATCATTATCTCACGATTTTATTAGTTATTTTATTTTTATTTTTGTTTTTTTTAATTATTTAATTTAATTTTAATGTGTATCCTATTTAATGGCAAAACTATTTGATTTAATAGAAGAACAAGTTTGAATTAAAAAGATTGAGTTTTTAGAGAGAATTTCTCTTTAGTTCTTTGCGAAGAACAACGATCTTCTTCAAGTCACGCTTGAAGAATCTCGCTTGATAGCTTTGGTTCTTACCAACGAGTTTGGTCTGGGTCAAGCTCCTGTTTTGATAGCTTCGGTTCAGCCAACAGGTATGGCTCGAGTCAAGCTCCTGTTTTGATAACTAGGGTTCCATCGAATTCTTCGATTGGGGTCTTAGTTCCTTACTTTGTTCTTGAATTGAAAAGACGTTCCTTTGAATTATTCCGCATTGTTGTCGGGTCCCGGGTCCTTTCCATCCGAGGTTCGCATCAGTTGGTATCAGAGCTTCGGTTCTTTGATTCAAGAAGCTATCTTTAATTTTTGTTATCCATCTTTTTCTTCATCCTATTCTATTCGTCCCACTAGTAAAAAAACAAACACAAAAGAGTTCTTTTTTTTTTTTCATTCTTATTATCAAAGTTTCAAAAAAATATTTGTCAAAAGTAAAAAAAAAGAGTTGTGAGAAGTAAAAAAAAAAATCGAAAATTTGTTATAGAGATTCAGAAAATTCTATCCTTTTAAATTCAAGAATTCGTTCTTAAATTCGTAGATAATTGTTCTATGAAAATTCAAATTGTTGAATCTTCATTCGAAATATTGTCTTTATCCAAATTTAATTCTTTGAAGGTTCAAATTGTTGTTGAATCTTCGTTTGAAATATTGTCTTCGTCCAAAGTTTTGTCTTATTTCAATTGTACCCTTGATTTAGTCATCTTTACAAGTTTGAAATTTTAAGCTTTAAAGTTTGATTTTTTATAGTTTGACTTGTTGAATATTTACCATCGATTAAGTTCTTACGTAAAGAACTAAAAGGGAGATCTAGAGGTAAAAGGCAAGAGGGTGAGACTATTATAGAAAAAGCCTTAATTTTTTAGCGAAACACAAGTGGAGTGACATCCATTGAGAGCAAACACGTGAGGGAGAGGTAAGGTCCATTACTTGATATTTTTCTTTTACTTCTAACTATTTTATTTTATTTTCTTATTGTGGTCGGAAAAGAAAATCATGAGTGGAGAACAAAACGAGGTGGACTTAAAGTTGTTCATGAAAGCCATGCAAGAAAATTTCAAGGCTTTAAATACGAGGATGGACCGATTGGAATCTCCATCCCCTAGTCATATGCGGCGAAGGAAGGATTTTGATGTAGAATTCGAAGAGTATAATGGATATTATCAAAGGGAAAGAAATGATAGGTCGTACCGAGGAGATGGTGATCTAAGTAACATCAAGGTAAATATTCCTTCTTTCCAAGGGAAAAGTGATCCCGAGGTGTATTTGGAATGGGAAAGAAAGGTGGACCTATTGTTTGAATACCAAAACTACACGGATAAAAAAAAACTAAAATTGGTGACAATGAAGTTCACGGACTATGCTAACAGTTGGTAGGATGAACTAGTAAAGTACCGAAGAAGGTATGGTGAGTCACAAGTTCAGACATGGAAGGACATGAAGGCACTCATGCGAAAAAGATTTGTTCTTTCACAGTATTATAGAAATTTGTGTCGAAAACTCCAAAATTTGACTCAAGGTTATAAAAGCTTAAAAGATTATTATAAAGAGATGAAAATAGCCATGAAAAGAGCTAATGTGGAGGAAGACGACGAAGAAACAATGACTCGATTTGTTAGAGGACTAAATAGAGAGATAGCGGATGTCGTAGATCTACAGCATTATGTGGACTTAGAAGAATTATTTCACAAATAAATCATCATACTTGAGCTGCTTGAAATCGCAAGCATCTACCGGTTGCTAGACGACAAAATATAAAACTCACTTATGCCGATCGCTAAACGACAAGCACAGAGCTCGCTTCTGCCGGTAGTGTATTTCTATATCATCCGGTTATCATGTGCATCTCACGTGACTTACTTAACATCGCCAGCAAGAGACATCGCCCGGTGATCAACAATCATTCACCATCCACCGATGACGTCAGCCGGATGATGTCTTCATCCATCAGAGGCATCATCCGGTGGACAAACGACAAAATACTTTACTTACATCATCTGGTGAGTAAACACTCGACATCATCCGATAACGTCAGCCGGAAGACTCAATCGTTCAACTTCTATCATTCGACATCCGCAGATGACGTCAGCCGGATGATACACTCATCCGACTCCTATCACTCAGCAGTAAAATACGATAATCATCAAGCAACTTCAACCAATAGAAAAATACCCCGACTCTCATAGATTTCAACTTGATAGGCATAAACCTTAAACGAATAAAAATCATAGACTCATTCAGGATACGTGAAGCGGAAGACTTAATTAAGCAGATCATTCTATAAACTTAAATCATTCCTTGAACTCAGAGATCAAATAGACAAATCCCAACATCCCAATGTTATAAAAATAAATCTCATCTTACACAGACTTCAGTCTTTCATAAACCTTACTGACTTAATGTGAGCATAACCGCGGGTCAATATCGCCTGCCAGCCACAAATCTCCACCCTGAGCACCTTCTAGCAACCGAGCTTAAACATCCTCATTAACTTTGAGATCCTCACCTGAAAACTCGTCACCTACATCATAAGGTTTAAACTATAATCCTAATGCTTAGTAAGTAATGCAAACTAACATGTATTCATGAATGTACAGTTGAGAGAAAACATATTCATGATCATTTATCATTCTTGTTTCTGTTCATCGTTTTCATCATATGGATTAAGGGAAGATTTGTGCTGTAAAAGGGGGGTTGACAGTGATTTTGATCATATTCCCTTTGGGGTCGTTTTCATGGTCCCTCTTTGGACTGTGGCATACGTCAACCCGCCCCCAACCCTCACTTAATCATGTTGTATGAGATCGTATTCATATTCATTCTCATATCTTGTTCATGGGGAAAACATACTCATAAATCATTTTCATATGCTTGTGGAGTAAATCATGATGCATGACATGAATGTTCTTAAATCATCAGACTATGGAAATTATCATACTAGACAGTTGACTTCATAGACTCTAACAGAACATCACATAACATAGTTCTCAAACATCCGTAAATCATCCAAGTACAAACCATCTTACTAACTTAAAACAAACATCAAACACATAACTAATTTAGTACTCTTAAGATGTAGGGCCCTAGTGGCCGAAAATCTTAATACATTCACTTACCTGGATTCCTTAGCAGAGTAGTACCTTCACTTGAGCTTCCTTCACCTATGACATTTCATATTTCGTAGTTAAAATCAAATCCTAAATAATCTAAGCTCAAAACTAGTAAAGTCCTAACTAAGGAAGATTCCTAAAGATCTAACTTATCTCATTCAGACATTTTATTGAACACCTTGTACGCATAGAAATCTCAGTTTATCAGTAAGGGAAATCAGATTCTCTAACTACCCGAGCTCAGCCAACATTCATAATTCCTACTTATTATCATCAAAATCATAAATACTACGTTAATAGCTAATAATACTCCGATTCTATTCATTATTAGGCAAACCCGAATCTCAACCTGTAACACCCGTGTTAACAGCCAGGTGATTTTCTTAACTGTATTAACGGTCATAAATATTTAATCTTCGAAGTTTAGGATTTATGCCAAGCTTAATTAATTACATGTGGAACTAAACTAGGTTGAGTGGCAAAGTTGTAATATTGGAGGATTGAGGCCAGTATTTAAAGAAAAAGGAAAGGATTCAAACCTCATTTAAACCACTGTAGCCGACACCACCCTTTCCGGCGATTTCTTCTTTCCCAAGCCCCGCTCACTGCTATCAGTGTCTTCCTTGCCGACGACCGGTTTCTAGCCCGCATTCCTCTGCGAATCCGCACTCGAGGTATGAAATGGACAATGTAGTTATCTGTTAGTGTTTGGAGCTCTGTTTTCAGCTCGGCATTTGAACTCGGATTTTATCAATGGCCGAGTAGTATTAGAACATTTTAGAATCCGAGAGTAGTAATGTCAACCCGAATCGATTCTGGACATGTTAAGTAACCAACTCAGATTTAATCGATAGTAGAACCTGTTTGTTTTATTTTGGATTTCAAATTCTGCAAAGTATCTCAAACCAAGGATTCGGGAATGACTTTAGCTAATAGATCCTAGGATGATTTATGAGTAGGGTTTAGGATTTTGATTTAACTACTGTAATGCACATGTTTTAGGTGAAGAAGTTGAAGAGGAGAGGTTTAGATTGCTAAGGAGACCAGGTAAGTGAATGTATTAAGATTTCCGGCTGATAGAGCCCTACATCGTGGATGTACTAGGTTGTTTAGATGTCTAATGTTTACATTATAATAATGAGCTTGCCTGCACTTGAAGGATCTATGTATGTTGTGAAGTCATCTACTCTGGTATGATCCTTGTCATAGTTTGATGAGTTAAAAGTTCTCATGTTCATGTATCATGAATGTTTCCCAAGCATAAGAAAAATGTTTTAACGCATGTTTTCTATGAACAAGATATGTATATATAAGATTTATGCAACGTGGATTAAGTGAGGGTTGGGGGCGGTTCGACATATGTCACAGTCCAAAGAAGGACACATGAATACGACCCGCAGTAGGGAACAACATCAAACTCACTGTCGAACCCCCTTTACCGGCACAAATCCTCTCTTGATCCACACAACCTAAACAAAGAATATGAGCAAAGATTATGAACGATGAATATGATTAATGACTATGAATGATGAATATGATCAACGATTATGAATGATGAATATGATCCATGATTATGAATGATGATTATGAGCAAAGACATGAACAAGAAAAGACTTATGAGCATGTGATTTTCCCAAATTATGCATTCATGCATCAATGTTAGTGTTGCATTCCTGACTAGGCGTTAGGCTTATAGTTTGAACCTTATGATGTAGGTGACGATTTTTCAGGTGAGGAACTCAAGGTTAATGAGGATGTCTAAGCTTGGTTGCTGGAGGATACTCAAAGTGACAGTGCAGGACTGGAGAGGCGATTATGACCCCTGGTTATTGCTCCCTTATGTCAGTAAGAATATAAGAACTGGAATTATGTAGGATGGTGTTAGTATTGCTTGAGTTAACTTTTAAGTCTGGGATTGGATATGAGAATATGTTTTCTTTTAAAGGGTTTATGTCATATAAGTCTTCCGCTATTTACACTCTGAATGAATTTGTTACACCAGTAAGAGCCTTTCTTAGCTAAGTTGTATTATGTGAAAGTCGAATGAATCATTTTGGTAGGAGTAGAGTGTTTAGCCATCAGATGATAAAAATGTTATTTTGTCGTCTAGCGATCAGAAGATGTAGTGTAATAAGCCATCAGATGATGAAAGTGTTATTTTGTCGTCTAGCGATCGACAGATGTAGTGAAATAAGCCATCGGATGATGAAAGTGTTATTTTGTCGTCTAGCGATCGGCAGATGTAGTGAAATAAGCCATCAGATGATGAAAGTGTTATTTTGTCGTCTAGCGATCAACAGATGTAGTGTAATAAACCATCGGATGATGAAAGTGTTATTTTGTCGTCTAGCGATCGGTAGATGTAGTGAAATAGGCCATCGGATGATGAAAGTGTTATTTTATCGTCTAGCGATCGGCAGATGTAGTGTATAATAAACCACCGGATGATGTAAGTAATGATTTTGTCGTTTAGTGATCGGATGACATAGAGCTTGTAAGCCATCGATAGATGTTTTTAAATTGGTCACATGAGATGCACGTGATCGTCGGTCGATGCGAGTTTTCGCATCTGCCGATAGGTGTCTAAAAGAGTCATGTGGGGTGCACGTGCCATGTCTATCGATTGATGCATGCAGATCCATGCAACTTGTACGTTGATTGGAAGCAGGTACGAGGGACTAATTTTCCATCCATTAAGTTGAAGTCTTTAAGCCTGTTAGGTATACTGTTATTAAAAATAAAAGGAGAGAAGAGTTCAAATATGAGTTAAAGTTTTATGTAAAGTCAAGAATTTCGTGGCGTTCCTCACCGGGTCGTTACAATTATGGTATCAGAGCAAAACCGGGTTCTAAAACCGATTCTGCACACTGCCTTCCAGCACTGACTGTCACATGAGCACTCCAACAACTGTAAGTAATTATGATTTCAGTATATGTCATTAAGTTAAGATATATCTGTAATGATTTGTCTAGGAATCTCAGAATGGTTAGAGGTCAGCAGAGAGAAACCAATGAGGATAGCAATGCTATTGCTCAGTTGACAGAGTTGGTCATGCGCCAATCTCACCAGATAGAACAACTGATGACTGCTAGGGAGGAACAAGGCAATTCCAGTACTAATGCAACTCACGATCATGGGGGTGAGCATTTCCACCGGCTTCAACCCCCGGTGTTTAATGGACATGTTTCAGATCCTATTTATGCTGAGGAGTGGATTCGAAAGATAGAAGACATGTTTAAGTATGCAAAGGTTGAGGAAGGGGATAAGGTCACCTATGCTGTCTTTCATTTGGAGTTAAGTGCAAGACATTGGTGGGACTCGATCCAGAACACCGCTAATGCCGAAGCTATGACCTGGGAGATGTTCAAGACTGCTTTCTTTGACAAGTACTTCAATAGGACTGTTCGGGCCAACAAGAAGAAGGAGTTCATGAACCTGCGACAAACTGGCTCTGTGACGGATTACATATGTAGATTTGATGCCTTATCACGGTTTGCTCCCCGTATGATTGAGGATGACGAGGACAAGATTTACCAATTTGTTCAATGACTGAAGCCGAGTGTGTATGTGAAAGTAAAGACTGCCAGAATACACAATGTACCATATGGTGAAGTGACGGCTAAGGCCTTGGAGCTGGAAGAGGCAGAAATAACAGCATATGCACAGCGTGAGCAGCCAAGAAAACTCACAAAGGACACTCAGCCGCCACCATGTCAGAACAAAGGTTGGCAGCCGCAACCGAACAGGGGACCACAGCAACAACAACAAGGAATAAAGAGACCCCTCAACCAGAATGATGACCAAGGAAAAGGGAAGAGGCCTCTGGCACCCTTATGCCTCACCTGTCAGAAGAACCACCCCGGCGAATGCAAGTTGCATTCTGGCCGTTGTTTCAGATGTGACAAAGTTGGACATATAGTCAGAAACTGCCCCATGCCGCCAGATCCGAACCGTGCAAGGGTAGCACCTAGAGTCTATGCAATGATGGAGGATGAGGAAGCCGTGCAGCATACAGTCATAACAGGTACCATTATGATCTGTGGTTTTGCTGCTTACACACTTATAGATACAGGAGCCACGCACTCGTTTATATCAACTCTGTTTGTATGCCAACACAACTTAGAACCTTTACCAGCCGAAAGGCCATATGATGTTATGTTACCATCAGGGAAGTCCCTACATTCTGAACAGATTGTTAAAGGTGATGTTGTGTCCTTAGGAAGTAAGAAACTATATGTAGAATTGATTGTAATTGACATGAGAGGGTATGAGGTAATATTAGGAATGGATTGGTTATTTAAGCATTATGCCACAATAAGTTGTAGGTCTGGGATGGTTGACTTTCGACCCCCAAGTGGTGATCATTATTCCTTCCAAGCTATTCCTAAAATAAGCAAAATACCGATTATATCCTCACTAGAAATTTATCGGTTACTGAAAAATGGTTGTGAGAGTTACTTAGCTAGCATAATGGATGTTCGGGTGAAGAATAAGATAGAGTTACAAGATATCCCCATAGTCAGAGAGTTCCCTGAGGCATTTTTGGATGACTTGCCAGGATTGCCACCTGATAGAGAAATAGAGTTTGTAATTGATACATATCCCGAGGCATTACCGGTATCTAAGAACCCTTACCGTATGACACCTGTTGAGTTAAAGGAGTTAAAAGTCCAACTACAGGAATTGGTAGACAAAGGGTTTATACACCCTAGCAGTTCCCCTTGGGGTGCACCTGTCTTATTTGTCAAGAAGAAAGATGGTTCCCTTAGAATGTGCATAGACTACAAAGAACTAAATAAGTTGAATATCAAGAATAAGTATCCCTTACCCCGAATTGATGATTTGTTTGACCAATTGCAAGGAGCAAAGGTGTTTTCAAAAATAGATTTACGTTCAGGTTATTACCAACTGAAAGTTAAGGAAGGAGATATACCAAAGACAGCCTTCAGAACCCGTTATGGACACTACGAATTCTTGGTCATGTCATTTGGACTGACCAATGCACCTGCAGCCTTTATGGACTTAATGAATCGTGTGTTTCGGGAGTATTTGGACAAATTTGTAATTGTGTTCATAGATGATATCCTGATATACTCACGGACAGAAGCTGACCATGCAGAGCATTTAAGAATAGTTTTGACAACATTGAAGGAGCACCAGCTTTATGTCAAATTGTCCAAGTGTGAATTTTGGTTGGACAAGGTTAATTTTCTTGGCCATGTAGTTTCTGCTAATGGCATATCAGTGGACCCGACCAAAATTCAGGCAGTAAAGGATTGGCCACAACCAAAGAATGACAGTGAGGTTCGCAGTTTCCTTGGATTGGCAGGCTATTATAGAAAGTTCATCAAAGGATTTTCTATGATAGCTAAGCCCCTGACAAATTTGACAAAGAAGGATAATAAATATTCTTGGACCGAAGCTTGTGAGAATAGCTTCCAGACATTGAAGGTGAAGTTAACAACAGCCCCGGTATTGACCCTTCCAACCGAAGAAGGAAAGTTTAGTGTATTTTATGATGCATCAAAAGTTGGTTTGGGCTGTGTTTTGATGCAAGAAGGCAAGGTTGTAGCATATGCCTCTAGGCAGTTAAAGAGTTACGAACAGAACTACCCCACCCATGATTTAGAATTAGTCGCTGTCGTTTTTGCCTTGAAGATATGGAGACACTACTTATATGGACAGCAGTGTGAGGTGTTTTCTGACCATAAAAGTCTGAAGTATGTCTTTACACAAAAGGAATTGAACATGAGGTAGAGGCGTTGGTTGGAATTTGTTAAGGATTACGACTTTGAGATCAAGTATCACCCGGGTAAGGCTAACTCTGTAGCTGACGCATTGAGCAGGATGTCAACAACAATACAACCCGTTGTATCAACTATGTATATACCTTTGAGGACAGAAGTTCAGAGGTTTGGATTGGAGATAGTTCCAGAGTTATCAACCTTACTTGCCGATTTGACCATTCAACCAACGGTTTTAGAAAAGATCAAAGAGGCACAACAGAAGGACTCTGAGGAGATTATCGGCATAATGAACAAGGTGAGGACACCACCTCCGAGTTTAGTCTTTCCAAGGAGGGGATTCTGAAGTTTAGAAATAGATGGTATGTCCCTAATGATGAAGAATTACGTAAGCTAATCTTGGCTGAGGCGCATTCGTCTCCCTTTTCTGTGCATCCTGGAAGCACCAAGATGTATCGAGACCTGAAGTTACTCTATTGGTGGCCAAACTTAAAGAGAGATGTTGCGTAGTATGTAGAGTCATGTTTGGTTTGCCAACAGGTTAAAGCCGAGCACCAACGTCCAGGAGGTACCCTTCAGCCTTTACCTATTCCCGAGTGGAAGTGGGAACACATAGCTATGGATTTCGTCGTAGGATTGCCTAAGACAACTAAAGGGACATGATAGTATTTGGGTTGTGATTGATAGATTGACAAAGTCAGCCCATTTCTTACCAATAAGGACAACTTACTCGATGGACCAGCTTGCTGATCTTTATGTACAAGAAGTTATTAGGTTGCATGGAATTCCTACATCTATTGTCTCTGATCGTGACCCTAGGTTCACCTCCCGGTTTTGGAAAAGTTTACAAGACGCATTAGGTACAAAGTTAACCTTCAGTACTGCCTTCAACCCACAGACAGATGGTCAATCTGAAAGGACTATCCAGTTACTTGAGGACATGCTGAGGGCGTGTGTACTAGATTTCCAGTTATCCTGGAGTAGATACTTACCCCTGGTTGAGTTCTCCTACAACAACAGCTACCAGTCCACCATAGGTATGGCACCTTACGAGGCATTGTAGGGTAGGAAATGTAGATCACCTCTGTATTGGGATGAGGTTGGTGAAGCAAAACTCATAGGTCCCGAGATGTTGCAGCAGATGTCAGACAAGATTGCCATTATTAAGAGGAGGATGGTTACTGCACAAAGCCGACAGAAAAGTTTTACAGACCAAAGGAAGAGAGATCTTGAATTTGTTGTTGGAGATGAGGTCTTCCTGAAGGTTTCACCATTTAAAGGAGTACTAAGATTTGGCAGGAAGGGAAAGCTCAATCCACGATTTATTGGACCATTCCCTGTTTTGGCTAGAATCGGTAGTGCAGCTTACAGACTGCAGTTGCCTCCATCATTGGATAAAGTTCATAATGTTTTCCATGTGTCAATGTTAAGGAAATGTATACGGGACCCTACACAAGTTGTTAAACCAGTGGATTTTGAGATTGAGCCGACGCTAACATATGAAGAGAAGCCAGTGCAGATATTGGAATCCGCAGTTAAGACTCTGAGGAATAAAGAGATTCCGTTGGTCAAAGTTTTATGGAAGCATCATGGCATAGATGAAGCCACGTGGGAGCGACGACAGGACATGTTAGACAAGTATCCAGAGTTGTTTGTTTGATAAATTTTCGGGGACAAAAATTTTGTTTAAGGAGGGGTGGATGTAACACCCGAGTTAATGGCCAGGTGATTTTCTTAACTGTATTAACGGTCATAAATATTTAATCTTCGAAGTTTAGGATTTATGCCAAGCTTAATTAATTACATGTGGATCTAAAAGTTGCAAAGTTGTAATATTGGAGGATTGAGGCCAGTATTTAAAGAAAAAGGAAAGGATTCAAACCTCATTTAAACCACTGTAGCCGACACCACCCTTTCCGGTGATTTCTTCTCTCCCAAGCCCCGCTCACTGCTATCAGTGTCTTCCTCGCCGACGACCGGTTTCTAGCCCTCATTCCTCTGCGAATTCGCACCCGAGGTATGAAATGGACAATGTAGTTATCTGTTAGTGTTTGGAGCTCTGTTTTCAGCTCGGCATTTGAACTCGGATTTTATCAATGGCCAAGTAGTATTAGAACATTTTAGAATCCAAGAGTAGTAATGTCAACCCGAATCGATTCTGGACGTTTTAAGTAACCAACTCAGATTTAATCGATAGTAGAACTTGTTTGTTTTATTTTGGATTTTAGATTCCGCACAGTATATCAAACCAAGGATTCGGGAATGACTTTAACTAATAGATCCTAGGATGATTTATGAGTAGGGTTTAGGATTTTGATTTAACTACTGTAATGCACATGTTTTAGGTGAAGAAGTTGAAGAGGAGAGGTTCAGATTGCTAAGGAGACCAGGTAAGTGAATGTATTAAGATTTCCGGCTGATAGAGCCCTACATCGTGGGTGTACTAGGTTGTTTAGATGTCTAATGTTTACATTATGATAATGGGCTTGCCTGCACTTGAAGGATCTATGTATGTTGTGAAGTCATCTACTTTGGTATGATCCTTGTCATAGTTTGATGAGTTAAAAGTTCTCATGTTCATGCATCATGAATGTTTCCCAAGCATAAGAAAAATGTTTTAACGCATGTTTTCTATGAACAAGATATGTATATATAAGATTTATGCAACGTGGATTAAGTGAGGGTTGGGGGCGGTTCGACGTATGTCACAGTCCAAAGAAGGACACATGAATACGACCCGCAGTAGGGAACAAGATCAAACTCACTGTCGAACCCCCTTTACCGGCACAAATCCTCTCTTGATCCACACAACCTAAACAAAGAATATGAGCAAAGATTATGAACGATGAATATGATTAATGACTATGAATGATGAATATGATCAACGATTATGAATGATGAATATGATCCATGATTATGAATGATGATTATGAGCAAAGACATGAACAAGAAAAGACTTATGAGCATGTGATTTTCCAAAATTATGCATTCATGCATCAATGTTAGTGTTGCATTCCTTACTAAGCGTTAGGCTTATAGTTTGAACCTTATGATGTAGGTGACGAGTTTTCAGGTGAGGAACTCAAGGTTAATGAGGATGTCTAAGCTTGGTTGCTGGAGGATACTCAAAGTGACAGTGCAGGACTGGAGAGGCGATTATGACCCCTGGTTATTGCTCCCTTATGTCAGTAAGAATATAAGAACTGGAATTATGTAGGATTGTGTTAGTATTGCTTGAGTTAACTTTTAAGTCTGGGATTGGATATGAGAATATGTTTTCTTTTAAAGGGTTTATGTCATGTAAGTCTTTCGCTATTTACACTCTGAATGAATTTGTTACACCAGTAAGAGCCTTTCTTAGCTAAGTTGTATTATGTGAAAGTCGAATGAATCATTTTGGTAGGAGTAGAGTGTTTAGCCATCGGATGATAAAAATGTTATTTTGTCGTCTAGCGATCGGCAGATGTAGTGTAATAAGCCATCGGATGATGAAAGTGTTATTTTGTCGTCTAGCGATCGGCAGATGTAGTGAAATAAGCCATCGGATGATGAAAGTGTTATTTTGTCGTCTAGCGATCGGCAGATGTAGTGAAATAAGCCATCGGATGATGAAAGTGTTATTTTGTCATCTAGCGATCGGCAGATGTAGTGTAATAAACCATCGGATGATGAAAGTGTTATTTTGTCGTCTAGCGATCGGCAGATGCAGTGAAATAGGCCATCAGATGATGAAAGTGTTATTTTGTCGTCTAGCGATCGGCAGATGTAGTGAAATAAGCCATCGGATGATGAAAGTGTTATTTTGTCGTCTAGCGATCGGCAGATGTAGTGTAATAAACCACCGGATGATGTAAGTAATGATTTTGTCGTTTAGTGATCGGATGACATAGAGCTTGTAAGCCATCGATAGATGTTTTTAAATTGGTCACATGAGATGCACGTGATCGTCGGTCGATGCGAGTATTCGCATCTGCCGATAGGTGTCTAAAAGAGTCATGTGGGGTGCACGTGCCATGTCTATCGATTGATGCATGCAGATCCATGCAACTTGTACGTCGATTGGAAGCAGGTACGAGAGACTAATTTTCCATCTATTAAGTTGAAGTCTTTAAGCCTGTTAGGTATACTGTTATTAAAAATAAAAGGAGAGAAGAGTTCAAATATGAGTTAAAGTTTTATGTAAAGTAAAGAATTTCGTGGCGATCCTCACCGGGTCGTTACACAACCTCTAACTTAAACCAACACCTAAATGGATACTCAACCACTGCATTGTCAAAGCCTTACCTAGTAAGCTGAGTATCGGCGAGAAGGATGAAGAGTCGGTCGTTGATGAAAGGGGCTACTGGCTGAGAGAGAGCTCTGGAAGAACGAGAATCGCGGAGGAGAATGTCGGCTACAGCGAGGTTTTAGTGAGGTTTTGGATTTTACTGTAGCATTTATACTATTTAAAAACAATCTCAATTACCAATTTGCCACTAGACCTAATTCTTACTCCAAAAGTGAAACCAACTAAACCTTGGCATCCAAAATCTAATAAAAATAGTCATTACATTAATGGTGATTTAATTCGGGTCAGTGAAGTTTCGGGATAAATACGTGACCGAAAGTGCTGGATGTTACATCCTTCCCTCCTTAAACAAAATTTTGTTCTCAAAATTTGGTCAGCATTGTGGTCATAACCATCAACCTATGGTCATCCTATACCCTTCCAATCTGATTCTGCATACTAAACATGCAATGACTGTTTCCAACATTCACAGTGCTCTAAATTCTCTTATTTACGCACTTCTTACTTTAATCACCCATACGTTCTTCAGTCATAATATTCCAATAGCCGTCCAAGTGCTATACACGCTCACAAGGTTCTACATACCTAAGTATGCTCTTTACATTTTCAAGTTATCCACCATACTCGTTTTGTCCAGCTTTCACTCTGGTTATCACCGATTCTTATAGGTCCTTTGTCTAACCCAACTCTTTAACTCCATACTTGAAATGACATTTAAATTGATTTCCCGACAGCATAATGTATATATACACGTATGTACTTTGAACCTCACTAGTTACAACTAGGTGATATTCGTCCCTAGCTAGTGAATGTGTGACGACCCTGAAACATACCCTTTTTCTATTCCTAAAAGTTCCATGAAATTTAAATTTTTACGTTTTCTTTTATCGTACATGCATAAGGGGAATCAATCCCAACCATCGAAATATATTTTACTGGTGGAAATCCTCGGTTAACTTTGTTTAAGTGTCAAATATTAAACAGCAAATTCTTAACTTCTTTAGATCATTGTATCTCAACTACCCTTTGTTCTAAGGTCCCCTTTTTGAAATCAAATCCAAATTACATCGAGGATCATTAAGCGGAAAATTCGCTAAACGACAAACAACTGTCATTATCCACCGGCGCACAGTAAACTCGCAACATCCACCGCAGGATTATTAACACACGACATCCATCGGTGACGTCAGTTGGAAGGTTTCTACCGCTATCACTTCAGAGAAGGACTTTTACCGCTAGCTAAACGACAAAAGAGAATTTCTACCACTCAACAAAGGGCTCAACTTCATCCGGAGGACATGTGCACTCCTCGTGTTCTTAATAAAACATTAAACTTCTACCGGTGAACAATGCTATTCGCATCCGCCGATAGAACACTATACTTCTGAACGTCCACAGCTAGCCAACGTCTAAAATTAACCAAAGAAAGGGAAAACTCTGGCTCCTCGATTAGGGTCCTCCAACCCTAACTAAACTTAGTAAAACATCTCACTAACAAAGCAATGACCCATACATATTTCTAATATCCCACAGGGATTCCTTCGAAGGTTATTAACCAGTCTGTTATCTACAATTCCATATAGGCAGGTTCCGAAATCCTGCTTGCTTCCTTGCAACGACTTATTCAACAATTTCTTTGTCAGTGAACTTGTTGTGGTTAGGTTTACAACCTCTATCCAAATCCCCTAATTTCACATAATCTTACCCTTCTATTCTCCATAAACTTAGAAGCGTCACTACACTAAGGCTTAACTTCCTAATTCCTCGAGTATTGCTGTTTCTACCTCTACCCGGTTGAGATCCATATCTTCTTATATTTACTCCTGTCAATTCATCGTTTTGGTTTATCTTTATAGTATTTCGAATCCCCAATGTTCCTACCTCCATCCTGGCAATAAGTCCCACGTCTGTGTTTCTCAATTTGACTGTATCACCTATAGACTCATCTCTTAACTCTGTTACTGCTAAACCAACAGAGTGTGCAACCCCTAATTTTGCTGCATTTCCTTTAATTGATGCCCACTCCTACCAATTGTCATCCTTTTAACATTGCACCATGGCATTAACCCGTTTAACATGACTTTCAATTTAAGGTGCCTAATTATTTCCGAATGGTTTTCCAAAACGGTATGCATTTCTAGGAGGAACGGTTGATTCTATGTTTGAGTATCATCCCTTCATAAAATTTTTGACCTCTCAAGGTCCTTGGGATTGATTAATTTCTTTTCCAACTTCCAAGGAACTTACAACACTTCATATCCTATTATTCTAATGTCTGCATCATCCTGTATTTAACCTATGTACTCTTACCTTAACACGCCTGAATGTAATTCGCACGTTTCCCCCTATTGATCATCACCTCGGTCCAAACAACATTACATTGCAGGATTGCCGACATCTCTTCAGTGGTAAACGTTCTGTCATTAACCTCCCATACATGAACATGCTCTTTTTGGTTCTACACCTTTTATCTTTTAAATTTTACCCTTTTCCAGGGGACCTTCTAACTCGATAGATCCTTTCATTTTAAGGGAAAATAACAATAACCATTCTAAGTATTCTCTACCTATTACACACATTAAATCTTCACATAAAGCTACACCCTCAATCTCATGCTCTTTGTTCTATTATCTGCTTGAAATAAGGCAAAACCCAGAACTATAAATGGTTGGGCAATTTCCTGTTTTCAGTCATAGCTAAAAGGAGTGCCTACTCAATTTTATTACTTAAATTAATTAACTATGGCGTTCACCCTGTACAATCTTATTAGTTTTATCTAGTCCAAAGTCCAAAATTGTACCTGCTATGCTCGTATGCAGAACTGTGCCTTCCTTTCCCATCAACACAAGAACCCTAGGCACTACTCCTACTTGGTCTGAGCCTAACGGTATTGGGTAGTCCTTGATCTGGTGGCCAACTTTGTCACACCTGAAACACCAACCTAGTAACCAAGACATTCACCGATGAAGCAGAAGCCCTTTTGAAAGAAGCTATTCAGGAACAGATGGAACATTTTGTACTTCAAGAACAGGTTTAAATAAAGTTAAAATATTTTTTTGTTTTGTTATTTATATATGTAAAATTTTTTATTTTTAAATATTTAATATAGAAATTTGACTAGAAAAAAAATGAATAAATTAACTTGCATTGGCCATGGTGGTTCTTTTGGCAGGTAGAACACATGGGTGCTGAAAAGGTTCTTTGAGGTCTTTTCCCTTTGTCTAGGTCTTTACTTGAGCCATAGAGTCTCCTAACACCCTTCCACTGCTGCCGCCGTCCCTTGTCCTGTTGTAGTTGCACACCTCCAACAAACTTCACTGGCCCATCACGATACCCCTGAACCGTTGTTCTTACTTCCACTAGTTCTAGTACTCTAGCCGCAAGCCGCCCAATCAGACAAGATTGACGTTGCACCAATTCCTTCAACTGAGCAATGTTATCATTGTCCTCATTAGTTTCCCTCGGTTGACCTCTTACCATCTTGAGATTCCTAAACAAATGATCATAAACACATCTTAACTTAATGACATTACGTGAATCATAAACACTTACAGTTGTTGGAGTGTACTCAGGTGACAATCTCTGCTGGAAGACAATCTGCAGAATCAATTTTAGAACCCGGTTTTGCTTTGATACCATAATTGTAACGACCCCGTTAAGAGCCGAGACCCATTTCATAACTTTCATAGAATACTTACTCTAAATTATTCTATGTACCCCTTTGTTTGTTTTTTTTTTTAACTTAAACCGTCTGCATATCTGACAGAATTCTACCCTTCAAGGACCCGACTCCCATAAGATCATTGGCATAAGTCATCACAGAGTAGAACGACTAGACTCAGGCATTTAATCAATAACATAATCGGGCAGAAGGAAGAAGCCCTTAGAACACTCGACCTCATTATACTTGAGCTGCTTGAAATCGCAGGCATCTACCGGTTGCTAGATGACAAAACATAAAACTCACTTATGCCGATCGATAAACGTCAAGCACAGAGCTCGCTTCTACCGGTAGTGTATTTCTATATCATCCGGTTATCATGTGCATCTCACGTGACTTACTTAACATCGCCAGCAACAGACATCGCCCGGTGATCAACAATCATTCACCATCCACCGATGACGTCAGCCAGATGATGTCTTCATCCATTAGAGGCATCATCCGGTGGACAAACGACAAAATACTTTACTTACATCATCCGGTGAGTAAACACTCGACATCATCCGATGACGTCAGCCGGAAGACTCAATCATTCAACTTCTATCATTCGACATCCACCGATGACGTCAGCCGGATGATACACTCATCTGACTCCTATCACTCAGCAGTAAAACACGATAATCATCAAGCAACTTCAACCAACAGAAAAATACCCCGACTCTCATAGATTTCAACTTGATAGGCATAAAACTTAAACGAATAAAAATCATAGACTCATTCAAGATACGTGAAGCGGAAGACTTAATTAAGCAGATCATTCTATAAACTTAAATCATTCCTCGAACTCAAAGATCAAATAGACAAATCCCAACATCCTAATGTTATAAAAAGAAATCTCATCCTACACAGACTTCAGTCTTTCATAAACCTTACTGACTTAATGTGAGCATAACCGCGGGTCAATTTCGCCTGCTAGCCACAAATATGTACCCTGAGCACCTTCCAGAAACCGAGCTTAAACATCCTCATTAACTTTGAGATCCTTACCTGAAAACTCGTCACCTACATCATAAGGTTTAAACTATAAGCATAATGCTTAGTAAGGAATGCAAACTAACATGTATTCATGAATGTACAGTTGAGAGAAAACATGTTCATGATCATTTATCATTCTTGTTTCTGTTCATCGTTTTCATCATATGGATTAAGGGAGGATTTGTGCCGTAAAAGGGGGGTTGACAGTGATTTTGACCATATTCCCTTTCGGGTCATTTTCATGGTCCCTCTTTGGACTATGGCATACGTCAACCCGCCCCCAACCCTCACTTAATCATGTTGTATGAGATCGTATTCATATTGATTCTCATATCTTGTTCATGAGGGAAACATGCTCATAAATCATTTTTATATGCTTGTGGAGTAAATCATGATGAATGACATGAATGTTCTTAAATCATCAGACTATGGAAATTATCATACTAGACAGTTGACTTCATAGACTCTAATATAACATCACATAACATAGTTCTCAAACATCCGTAAATCATCCAAGTACAAACCATCTTACTAACTTAAAACAAACATCAAACACATAACTAATTTAGTACTCTTAAGATGTAGGGCCCTACTGGCCGGAAATCTTAATACATTCACTTACCTAGATTCCTTAGGAGAGTAGTACCTTCACTTGAGCTTCCTTCACCTATGACATTTCATATTTCGTAGTTAAAATCAAATCCTAAATAATCTAAACTCAAAACTAGTAAAGTCCTAACTAAGGAAGATTCCTAAGATCTAACTTATCTCATTCAGACATTTTATTGAACACCTTGTACGCATAGAAATCCCAGTTTATCAGTAAGGGAAATCGGATTCTCTAACTACCCGAGCTCAGCCAACATTCATAATTCCTACTTATTATCATCAAAATCATAAATACTACGTTAATAGCTAATAATACTCCGATTCTATTCATTATTAGGCAAACCCAAATCTCAACCTCTAACTTAAACCAACACCTAAATGGATACTCAATTACTGCATTGTCGAAGCCTTACCTAGTAAGCTGAGTATCGGCGAGAAAGATGAAGAGTCGGTCGTTGATGAAAGGGGCTACTGGCTGAGAGAGAGCTCTGGAAGGACGAGAATCGCAGAGGAGAATGTCGGCTATAGTGAGGTTTTGGATTTTACTTTAGCATTTATACTATTTAAAAACCAATCTCAATTACCAATTTGCCACTAGACCTAATTCTTACTCCAAAAGTGAAACCAACTAAACCTTGGCATCCAAAATCTAATAAAAATAGTCATTACATTAATGGTGATTTAATTCGGGTCAGTGAAGTTTCGGGATAAATACGTGACCGAAAGTGCTGGGTGTTACAGCAAAATTGTAACACCCGACAATTTCGGCTAGGTTATTTTCTTAACCATTTTAATTGTCACCCTTTTTATTGACCTTTATGATTTTAAATTTAATGCCAAGACTTATTTATTACAAGTTGAGTGAAACTAGGTTGGGTGGCAAGTTTGTAATTAAGGTGGATTTTTATTGGTATAAATAGGTTATGGTAATTCTTAAACCTCATTAAAACCTCACTGTAGCAGACATTTCCTCTCTCAGCGATTCCCTTCCTTCTAGAGCTCCCTCTCTGCCAGCTATTCCTTCGCCGGCGACCAGTTCTTCAGCCTCCACTTCGACAATCCACGCTCTAGGTAAGATTTAGACAATGTAGTTACTGGGTAGTTACTTAGAACTCTGTCTTCAGCTAGAACTTGAGGTTTCGGATTCTTCACTAACAGAGTAATGGTAGTGACAATCATGATCTGTGTTTAGTAATGACATTTCTGATTCGATTCTGGACATTTAGATAACAGACCATGTTTAGTTGTTAGACTTAATCCGGTTATTTAGGTTCTGGAAGTTTAATCTGTACACACTAGGCGCTCGACTAGGAAGATTAGAAATATTTATGTTAGATACTAGGATGACTTTTAATTAGGTTTTGATTTAACACTGTAATGTGAAATGTTTCTAGGTGAAGAAGTTTGAAGAGAAGTTCTTAAGTTGTTAAGGAAACCAGATAAGTGAGTGAGTAAGATTCCCAGCCATTAAGGCCCTACATCACAAGGGTACTAGGTAGAAGTTGTCTATGAGGTTTAAAGATTTTCTGTGCTATTGTCTGTTTAGTTATGGTACTCGAGTTGATGTTATGATCCTTTGATGAATGAATGGTTTGTCAAGTAGCCTGATGAACTAAGTTTACTCATGCTCATGCATCATGAATATTTCTCAAGCATATGAAAATGTTTTAAGTGCATGATTTCTCTCATGAACAAGATATGAACATGAAACTTATGCAGCAAGGATTAAGAGAGGGTTGGGGCGGTTTGGCGTATGTCACTGTCCAAAAGGAGGACCATGAATACGACCCGTAAGGGACTATGTACACTCTCACTGTCAACCCCCTTTTCGGCACAAATCCTCCCTTAATCCATATGATGAAAACGATGAACATGAACAAGAACAAGAACATGAAAAGATCATGAACATGTGTTTCTTTAACTTGCGCATTCATGCATACATGTTAGCATTGCACTCCTTACTAAGCATTAGGCTTAGAGTTTAAACCTTATGATGTAGGTGAAGAACTACCAGGTGAGGATTTCAAGTCTAATGAGGATGATTAAGGCTGGTTGCTGAAAGGTGCTCAGGGTGACAGATTTGTGGCTGGGAAGGCGATTTTGTAACCCCATTAGTTATCTGAACCCGGTTCGTCACACCATACCCGTACATGACTAAAATTTCAAACGTATTTTTTTTTTTTTGAAAAACTTGACATAAGCGGAATCTTCAAAACAATAATATTCGAAACTTGCAGCGGAAATCATTTAAGTAAAATGGAGTTAAACAAAACTATTGTACAATGCTTGAATACTCAGTTAGAATTTTTGGGAATAATCGGCAAAAGGAATAAAGGATTAAATCGCAGAACACTTTATAGGTTTCAAAAGTCAAACGCATCGCCCGCTGAACAAAGTCAACAAAAGGGGCTGAAGCAGAAAATAGAAGACATCATCCGGTGGCAAAACGACAAAATACGCTCTACACCTTCCGGTGACATCAGCTGGATGATCGACGCTATACAGCATCCACCGGTGGCTAGACGACAAAACACTTCTTACATCTTCCGGTAGATTAACACACGACATCCACCGGTCACTAAACGACAAAACATTTCCTACATCTTCCGGTGGATTAACACACGACATCCACCGGTCACTAAACGACAAAACATTTCCTTCATCTTCCGGTGGATTAACACACGACATCCACCGGTCACTAAACGACAAAACATTTCCTACATCTTCCGGTGGATTAACACACGACATCTACCGGTCATTAAATGACAAATTTCGTTCTATATCATCCGATGGCTTCCACTGAAGACATCTTCCGATAGACAACAGAACAACAACTCAACCTATAGAAAAGAATTTACTCACTTCACTAAAACCATTCAAAAACATTTCAAACCATCACATTACTAAAATTCCAGTGAGTGCCAACATTAAATCCCAACATAATACTATTAACAGGAAAATCTCAAAATTGTATTCAAAACATTGAAATCACTTCTGTAATGAAAATTCAACATACTTAAATTGAAATACTGTCAACTAAACTTTCACACCATCAGACAACAGTTAACCCGCCTCATCAGTTTACCAGGCCGAGGCAGGAATGTACTCCTCCAACCACATCTAATCATCTGTGCAATCAGGAAATTCACCTGCAGTATCCTCAACACCTACATCACAAAACTCATCTATTAGCCTAATGCTAAGTAAGTAAAGCTGTAATGAAATGAAACACTGAAATATATATAAATTCCTAATCATGCAATTTCTACTTTCTCAACTCAGTTGTTCATGTTTCGTTTCTGTTCAGATCCCCCTGTGAAATTGGGAGTTGGATCAACTCTCCCAAAGTATATACATCCACTGGCTCATTAAGGGGCGGATAAATTCCCTTAACAGCAAATCTGATTCACATGTTCAGATCCCCCTGTGAAATTGGAAGTTGGATCAACTCTCCCAGAGTATAAATATCCACTGTCTCATTAAGGGGCGGATTACTTCCCTTAACAGTGAAACTGATTCACACAGCTGTTTCAATATGTTCAATCCTCACCATGCCAACATGCGTTCAAATTCATTTTCGTATACTTTAAAAAAAAATATGATGCATGACATATCAACACATTCCAGCATACAAACCCTAATGTTTTGTGATGTAGGCCCGAAGGCACAAGCAAACTTTACTTACCTGGTCTCCTGGAAAAACTTGGTTGCAAGCTACTTCAGGTATTACTCAAACCTAAAACCATAGACAGAGCATACATTATATTCCCTCTAATCTTCATTCTAAACCACTAGAAATCTAAGGGAAACTGTTTTGGGAACTCTAGTCATTGTCCATTCCCGATTTCAACTTAAACCGAAACCACCACTCGCATACCGCCTTCTCAAAACCTCATTTATCATCCCTCCTACCAACAATAGATACAATGTAACAAGAAATTACAGCAAAACTCACCAAGTTCGGAGGAAATCCCTGGAGGAAGTCGAAGGGGGTCTCCTATTGCGCTCTGCTAAGATGAGGGGCTAAAAATGGAGAGGGAATGAAGTAAACAGTGGCGGCTACTTCATTAATAGTTTCCTTAAATACGTTATCCACCTTTGAATTTCTAATTACCCTTATGCCCTTGCCTAGTCATCCACTAACCCTACATTTAATATTGCCATATAAATTGTGCCATATAAATTGTGCCATTAGTTTAAAAGGAATAGAGAAACGGTTTGATAGAACCAGGTATTACAGATTTAAACTCTTGGTTACTACCTTTATCATGTTAGTAAGGTTATGAATACTGAGGTCTATGTAAGGTGTTTTCTTAATACAATGGATATTGGAACCTGACTGACTAACTTCTGAGTTTGAGAATGATCGTGAAATGATAGAATGATCTGTTTTGTTAGAGTCTCTCGCTACACGTATTCTAGATGAGATTATGGTCCAACTGTGTGTTAGTTTATTCAGTCATGTTGAAGTTTGTGAAAGTCTGAGAGTTTCCTGTCTATCGGATGAGGTCTTCCATCGGATGAAGTCTTCCATCGAATGAAGTCTTCCATCGGATGAAGTCTTCCATCGGATGAAGTCTTCCATCGGATGATGTCTTCCATCAGATGAAGTCTTCTATCGGATGATGTTTTCCATCGGATGAAGTCTTCCATCGGATGAAGTCTTCCATCGGATGAAGTCTTCCATCGGATGAAGTTTAATGAATCACGTGATGTGCATGTGTCAATCGGTAGAAGTCGATATTAAGTCTTGTCGTTTTGTGATCGGATGAAGTTTAATGAATCACGTGATGTGCATGTGTCAATCGGTAGAAGTCGATATTAAGTCTTGTCGTTTTGTGATCGGATGAAGTTTAATGAATCACGTGATGTGCATGTGTCAATCGGTAGAAGTCGATATTAAGTCTTGTCGTTTTGTGATCGGATGAAGTTTAATGAGTCACGTGATGTGCATGTGTCAATCGGTAGAAGTCGATATTAAGTCTTGTCGTTTTGTGATCGGATGAAGTTTAATGAATCACGTGATGTGCATGTGTCAATCGGTAGAAGTCGATATTAAGTCTTGTCGTTTTGTGATCGGATGAAGTTTAATGAATCACGTGATGTGCATGTGTCAATCGGTAGAAGTCGATATTAAGTCTTGTCGTTTTGTGATCGGATGAAGTTTAATGAATCACGTGATGTGCATGTGTCAATCGGTAGAAGTCGATATTAAGTCTTGTCGTTTTGTGATCGGATGAAGTTTAATGAATCACGTGATGTGCATGTGTCAATCGGTAGAAGTCGATATTAAGTCTTGTCGTTTTGTGATCGGATGAAGTTTAATGAATCACGTGATGTGCATGTGTCAATCGGTAGAAGTCGATATTAAGTCTTGTCGTTTTGTGATCGGATGAAGTTTAATGAATCACGTGATGTGCATGTGTCAATCGGTAGAAGTCGATATTAAGTCTTGTCGTTTTGTGATCGGATGAAGTTTAATGAATCACGTGATGTGCATGTGTCAATCGGTAGAAGTCGATATTAAGTCTTGTCGTTTTGTGATCGGATGAAGTTTAATGAATCACGTGATGTGCATGTGTCAATCGGTAGAAGTCGATATTAAGTCTTGTCGTTTTGTGATCGGATGAAGTTTAATGAATCACGTGATGTGCATGTGTCAATCGGTAGAAGTCGATATTAAGTCTTGTCGTTTTGTGATCGGATGAAGTTTAATGAATCACGTGATGTGCATGTGTCAATCGGTAGAAGTCGATATTAAGTCTTGTCGTTTTGTGATCGGATGAAGTTTAATGAATCACGTGATGTGCATGTGTCAATCGGTAGAAGTCGATATTAAGTCTTGTCGTTTTGTGATCGGATGAAGTCTTCCATCGGATGAAGTCTTCCATCGGATGAAGTCTTCCATCGGATGAAGTCTTCCATCGGATGAAGTCTTCCATCGGATGAAGTCTTCCATCGGATGAAGTCTTCCATCGGATGAAGTCTTCCATCGGATGAAGTCTTCCATCGGATGAAGTCTTCCATCGGATGAAGTCTTCCATCGGATGAAGTCTTCCATCGGATGAAGTCTTCCATCGGATGAAGTCTTCCATCGGATGAAGTCTTCCATCGGATGAAGTCTTCCATCGGATGAAGTCTTCCATCGGATGAAGTCTTCCATCGGATGAAGTCTTCCATCGGATGAAGTCTTCCATCGGATGAAGTCTTCCATCGGATGAAGTCTTCCATCGGATGAAGTCTTCCATCGGATGAAGTCTTCCATCGGATGAAGTCTTCCATCGGATGAAGTCTTCCATCGGATGAAGTCTTCCATCGGATGAAGTCTTCCATCGGATGAAGTCTTCCATCGGATGAAGTCTTCCATCGGATGAAGTCTTCCATCGGATGAAGTCTTCCATCGGATGAAGTCTTCCATCGGATGAAGTCTTCCATCGGATGAAGTCTTCCATCGGATGAAGTCTTCCATCGGATGAAGTCTTCCATCGGATGAAGTCTTCCATCGGATGAAGTCTTCCATCGGATGAAGTCTTCCATCGGATGAAGTCTTCCATCGGATGAAGTCTTCCATCGGATGAAGTCTTCCATCGGATGAAGTCTTCCATCGGATGAAGTCTTCCATCGGATGAAGTCTTCCATCGGATGAAGTCTTCCATCGGATGAAGTCTTCCATCGGATGAAGTCTTCCATCGGATGAAGTCTTCCATCGGATGAAGTCTTCCATCGGATGAAGTCTTCCATCGGATGAAGTCTTCCATCGGATGAAGTCTTCCATCGGATGAAGTCTTCCATCGGATGAAGTCTTCCATCGGATGAAGTCTTCCATCGGATGAAGTCTTCCATCGGATGAAGTCTTCCATCGGATGAAGTCTTCCATCGGATGAAGTCTTCCATCGGATGAAGTCTTCCATCGGATGAAGTCTTCCATCGGATGAAGTCTTCCATCGGATGAAGTCTTCCATCGGATGAAGTCTTCCATCGGATGAAGTCTTCCATCGGATGAAGTCTTCCATCGGATGAAGTCTTCCATCGGATGAAGTCTTCCATCGGATGAAGTCTTCCATCGGATGAAGTCTTCCATCGGATGAAGTCTTCCATCGGATGAAGTCTTCCATCGGATGAAGTCTTCCATCGGATGAAGTCTTCCATCGGATGAAGTCTTCCATCGGATGAAGTCTTCCATCGGATGAAGTCTTCCATCGGATGAAGTCTTCCATCGGATGAAGTCTTCCATCGGATGAAGTCTTCCATCGGATGAAGTCTTCCATCGGATGAAGTCTTCCATCGGATGAAGTCTTCCATCGGATGAAGTCTTCCATCGGATGAAGTCTTCCATCGGATGAAGTCTTCCATCGGATGAAGTCTTCCATCGGATGAAGTCTTCCATCGGATGAAGTCTTCCATCGGATGAAGTCTTCCATCGGATGAAGTCTTCCATCGGATGAAGTCTTCCATCGGATGAAGTCTTCCATCGGATGAAGTCTTCCATCGGATGAAGTCTTCCATCGGATGAAGTCTTCCATCGGATGAAGTCTTCCATCGGATGAAGTCTTCCATCGGATGAAGTCTTCCATCGGATGAAGTCTTCCATCGGATGAAGTCTTCCATCGGATGAAGTCTTCCATCGGATGAAGTCTTCCATCGGATGAAGTCTTCCATCGGATGAAGTCTTCCATCGGATGAAGTCTTCCATCGGATGAAGTCTTCCATCGGATGAAGTCTTCCATCGGATGAAGTCTTCCATCGGATGAAGTCTTCCATCGGATGAAGTCTTCCATCGGATGAAGTCTTCCATCGGATGAAGTCTTCCATCGGATGAAGTCTTCCATCGGATGAAGTCTTCCATCGGATGAAGTCTTCCATCGGATGAAGTCTTCCATCGGATGAAGTCTTCCATCGGATGAAGTCTTCCATCGGATGAAGTCTTCCATCGGATGAAGTCTTCCATCGGATGAAGTCTTCCATCGGATGAAGTCTTCCATCGGATGAAGTCTTCCATCGGATGAAGTCTTCCATCGGATGAAGTCTTCCATCGGATGAAGTCTTCCATCGGATGAAGTCTTCCATCGGATGAAGTCTTCCATCGGATGAAGTCTTCCATCGGATGAAGTCTTCCATCGGATGAAGTCTTCCATCGGATGAAGTCTTCCATCGGATGAAGTCTTCCATCGGATGAAGTCTTCCATCGGATGAAGTCTTCCATCGGATGAAGTCTTCCATCGGATGAAGTCTTCCATCGGATGAAGTCTTCCATCGGATGAAGTCTTCCATCGGATGAAGTCTTCCATCGGATGAAGTCTTCCATCGGATGAAGTCTTCCATCGGATGAAGTCTGAGATGATTTTGCTTTTATATAAAGATGTTTATTTATCATATAACGACTTACCAAGTTTTCTTCCAAGTGTTGTTTCTTTTCTTTTGCAAAAAAATAGATATGAAATTCCCTAAGAGTTTCGAAGAGAAATTTCTCCTTTGAGAGAGATTGAGAAGCATAAAAATCTCGTACCGAGTACATTTGTTCAAAGTCGACCGGAAACATCAAATAGGTTTGAGTGGTTGGTAAGACCATATGTGTAACGACCCGGGGAGGATCGGCACGAAATTCTTGACTTTTCATAAAACTTTAACTCATATTTGAACTCTTTTCTCCTTCTCCCTTTTTTTTTTTTTTTTTTTTTTTTTTTTTTTTTTTTTTTTTTTTTTTTTTTTTTTTTTTTTTTTTTTTTTTTTTTTTTTTTTTTTTTTTTTTTTTTTTTTTTTTTTTTTTTTTTTTTTTTTTTTTTTTTTTTTTTTTTTTTTTTTTTTTTTTTTTTTTTTTTTTTTTTTTTTTTTTTTTTTTTTTTTTTTTTTTTTTTTTTTTTTTTTTTTTTTTTTTTTTTTTTTTTTTTTTTTTTTTTTTTTTTTTTTTTTTTTTTTTTTTTTTTTTTTTTTTTTTTTTTTTTTTTTTTTTTTTTTTTTTTTTTTTTTTTTTTTTTTTTTTTTTTTTTTTTTTTTTTTTTTTTTTTTTTTTTTTTTTTTTTTTTTTTTTTTTTTTTTTTTTTTTTTTTTTTTTTTTTTTTTTTTTTTTTTTTTTTTTTTTTTTTTTTTTTTTTTTTTTTTTTTTTTTTTTTTTTTTTTTTTTTTTTTTTTTTTTTTTTTTTTTTTTTTTTTTTTTTTTTTTTTTTTTTTTTTTTTTTTTTTTTTTTTTTTTTTTTTTTTTTTTTTTTTTTTTTTTTTTTTTTTTTTTTTTTTTTTTTTTTTTTTTTTTTTTTTTTTTTTTTTTTTTTTTTTTTTTTTTTTTTTTTTTTTTTTTTTTTTTTTTTTTTTTTTTTTTTTTTTTTTTTTTTTTTTTTTTTTTTTTTTTTTTTTTTTTTTTTTTTTTTTTTTTTTTTTTTTTTTTTTTTTTTTTTTTTTTTTTTTTTTTTTTTTTTTTTTTTTTTTTTTTTTTTTTTTTTTTTTTTTTTTTTTTTTTTTTTTTTTTTTTTTTTTTTTTTTTTTTTTTTTTTTTTTTTTTTTTTTTTTTTTTTTTTTTTTTTTTTTTTTTTTTTTTTTTTTTTTTTTTTTTTTTTTTTTTTTTTTTTTTTTTTTTTTTTTTTTTTTTTTTTTTTTTTTTTTTTTTTTTTTTTTTTTTTTTTTTTTTTTTTTTTTTTTTTTTTTTTTTTTTTTTTTTTTTTTTTTTTTTTTTTTTTTTTTTTTTTTTTTTTTTTTTTTTTTTTTTTTTTTTTTTTTTTTTTTTTTTTTTTTTTTTTTTTTTTTTTTTTTTTTTTTTTTTTTTTTTTTTTTTTTTTTTTTTTTTTTTTTTTTTTTTTTTTTTTTTTTTTTTTTTTTTTTTTTTTTTTTTTTTTTTTTTTTTTTTTTTTTTTTTTTTTTTTTTTTTTTTTTTTTTTTTTTTTTTTTTTTTTTTTTTTTTTTTTTTTTTTTTTTTTTTTTTTTTTTTTTTTTTTTTTTTTTTTTTTTTTTTTTTTTTTTTTTTTTTTTTTTTTTTTTTTTTTTTTTTTTTTTTTTTTTTTTTTTTTTTTTTTTTTTTTTTTTTTTTTTTTTTTTTTTTTTTTTTTTTTTTTTTTTTTTTTTTTTTTTTTTTTTTTTTTTTTTTTTTTTTTTTTTTTTTTTTTTTTTTTTTTTTTTTTTTTTTTTTTTTTTTTTTTTTTTTTTTTTTTTTTTTTTTTTTTTTTTTTTTTTTTTTTTTTTTTTTTTTTTTTTTTTTTTTTTTTTTTTTTTTTTTTTTTTTTTTTTTTTTTTTTTTTTTTTTTTTTTTTTTTTTTTTTTTTTTTTTTTTTTTTTTTTTTTTGATCGCTAGACGACAAAATAGCACTTTCATCATCCGATGGCTAAACACTCTACATCTGCCGATCGCTAGACGACAAAATAGCACTTTCATCATCCGATGGCTAAACACTCTACATCTGCCGATCGCTAGACGACAAAATAGCACTTTCATCATCCGATGGCTAAACACTCTACATCTGCCGATCGCTAGACGACAAAATAGCACTTTCATCATCCGATGGCTAAACACTCTACATCTGCCGATCGCTAGACGACAAAATAGCACTTTCATCATCCGATGGCTAAACACTCTACATCTGCCGATCGCTAGACGACAAAATAGCACTTTCATCATCCGATGGCTAAACACTCTACATCTGCCGATCGCTAGACGACAAAATAGCACTTTCATCATCCGATGGCTAAACACTCTACATCTGCCGATCGCTAGACGACAAAATAGCACTTTCATCATCCGATGGCTAAACACTCTACATCTGCCGATCGCTAGACGACAAAATAGCACTTTCATCATCCGATGGCTAAACACTCTACATCTGCCGATCGCTAGACGACAAAATAGCACTTTCATCATCCGATGGCTAAACACTCTACATCTGCCGATCGCTAGACGACAAAATAGCACTTTCATCATCCGATGGCTAAACACTCTACATCTGCCGATCGCTAGACGACAAAATAGCACTTTCATCATCCGATGGCTAAACACTCTACATCTGCCGATCGCTAGACGACAAAATAGCACTTTCATCATCCGATGGCTAAACACTCTACATCTGCCGATCGCTAGACGACAAAATAGCACTTTCATCATCCGATGGCTAAACACTCTACATCTGCCGATCGCTAGACGACAAAATAGCACTTTCATCATCCGATGGCTAAACACTCTACATCTGCCGATCGCTAGACGACAAAATAGCACTTTCATCATCCGATGGCTAAACACTCTACATCTGCCGATCGCTAGACGACAAAATAGCACTTTCATCATCCGATGGCTAAACACTCTACATCTGCCGATCGCTAGACGACAAAATAGCACTTTCATCATCCGATGGCTAAACACTCTACATCTGCCGATCGCTAGACGACAAAATAGCACTTTCATCATCCGATGGCTAAACACTCTACATCTGCCGATCGCTAGACGACAAAATAGCACTTTCATCATCCGATGGCTAAACACTCTACATCTGCCGATCGCTAGACGACAAAATAGCACTTTCATCATCCGATGGCTAAACACTCTACATCTGCCGATCGCTAGACGACAAAATAGCACTTTCATCATCCGATGGCTAAACACTCTACATCTGCCGATCGCTAGACGACAAAATAGCACTTTCATCATCCGATGGCTAAACACTCTACATCTGCCGATCGCTAGACGACAAAATAGCACTTTCATCATCCGATGGCTAAACACTCTACATCTGCCGATCGCTAGACGACAAAATAGCACTTTCATCATCCGATGGCTAAACACTCTACATCTGCCGATCGCTAGACGACAAAATAGCACTTTCATCATCCGATGGCTAAACACTCTACATCTGCCGATCGCTAGACGACAAAATAGCACTTTCATCATCCGATGGCTAAACACTCTACATCTGCCGATCGCTAGACGACAAAATAGCACTTTCATCATCCGATGGCTAAACACTCTACATCTGCCGATCGCTAGACGACAAAATAGCACTTTCATCATCCGATGGCTAAACACTCTACATCTGCCGATCGCTAGACGACAAAATAGCACTTTCATCATCCGATGGCTAAACACTCTACATCTGCCGATCGCTAGACGACAAAATAGCACTTTCATCATCCGATGGCTAAACACTCTACATCTGCCGATCGCTAGACGACAAAATAGCACTTCACATTCACTGCAGGTCATCAATAGTTAACTCGCAACATACATGATACTTCAAGGGCGACAGACTCATTATCATAAGTAAACATTTGACTCTATATCCACCTAGTACGCCCACGATGTAGGACTCTATTAGCGGAAATGTTAATACATCACTACCTGGTCTCCTTAGCACTTGAGCTCCCCTTCTCTTCAAACTTCTTCACCTAAACATTTACATTGCAGTAGTTAAAACAAAATCCTAGTAGTTCTAATCTCGAGTTATCCTAAGATCTAATAGCTAAGAGTCCTTCCCGAGTTCTTAGTTTAATACTCAATGTAACCTGAAATCCCAAAACCAAAACAGACGGATTCGATAATGATAACTCAGGGTTGGTTGTTTTAAATGTCCAGAATCGATTCGGAATGACATTACCTATCTCGGGTTTCAAAATGTTCTTATTAATATTCAGCCATTGAAGAATCCAAACTTCAATACAGAGCTGGAAAACTGGGCTAATAAACTAACAGATAACCACATTGTTAAACCCGTACCTCGAGCACAAAGTAGCCGAGAAGTAGCAAGGAAACCGATCGCCGAAGGAGGGATTTCCTAGCTGACAGAGAGCGAGAGCTTGGGAGAGAAGAAATCGCCGGAAGTTGGGGATGTCGGCTACAGTGGTTTAAATGAGGTTTGAATCCTTTCATTTTTCTTTAAATACAGGCCTCAATCCTCCATTATTACAACTTTGCCACTCAACCTAGTTTAGATCCACATGTAATTAATTAAGCTTGGCATAAATCATAAACTACGAAGATTAAATATTTATGACCGTTAATACAGTTAAGAAAATCACCTGGCCGTTAACTCGGGTGTTACATCCACCCCTCTTTAAACAAAATTTTCGTCCCTGAAAATTGATCAAACAAACAACTCTGAATACTTGTCTAACATGTCCTGTCGTCGCTCCCACGTGGCTTCATCTATGCCATGATGCTTCCATAAAACTTTGACAAACGGAATCTCTTTATTCCTCAGAGTCTTAACTGCGGATTCCAATATCTGCACTGGCTTCTCTTCATATGTTAGCGTCGGCTCAATCTCAAAATCCACTGGTTTAACAACTTGTGTAGGGTCCCGTATACATTTCCTTAACATTGACACATGGAAAACATTATGAACTTTTTCCAATGATGGAGGCAACTGCAGTCTGTAAGCTGCACTACCGATTCTAGCCAAAATAGGGAATGGTCCAATAAATCGTGGATTGAGCTTTCCCTTCCTGCCAAATCTTAGTACTCCTTTAAATGGTGAAACCTTCAGAAAAACTTCATCACCAACAGCAAATTCAAGATCTCTCCTCCTTTTGTCTGCAAAACTTTTCTGTCGACTTTGTGCAGTAATCATCCTCCTCTTAATAATGACAATCTTGTCTGACATCTGCTGTAACATCTCGGGACCTATGAGTTTTGCTTCACCAACTTCATCCCAATACAGAGGTGATCTACATTTCCTACCATACAACGCTTCATAAGGTGCCATACCTATGGTGGACTGGTAGCTGTTATTGTAGGAGAACTCAACCAGGGGTAAGTATCTACTCCAGGATGACTGGAAATCAAGTACACATGCCCTCAGCATGTCTTCAAGTATCTGAATAGTCCTTTCAGATTGACCATCTTTCAGTGGGTGGAAAGCAATGCTGAAAGACAACTTTGTACCTAATGTGCCCTGTAAGCTTTGCCAAAATCTCGAGGTGAATCTAGGATCACGATCAGAGACGATAGATGCAGGAATTCCATGCAACCTAATTACTTCTTGTACATAAAGATTAGCAAGCTGGTCCATCGAGTAGGTTGTCCTTACTGGTAAGAAATGGGCTGATTTTGTCAATCTATCAATCACAACCCAAATACTATCATGTCCCTTAGTTGTCTTGGGTAGTCCTACAACGAAATCCATAGCTATGTGTTCCCACTTCCATTCGGGAATAGGTAGGGGCTGAAGAGTACCTCCTGGACGTTGGTGCTCAGCTTTAACCTGTTGGCAAACCAAACATGACTCTACATGCTTAGCAACATCACTCTTTAAGTTTGGCCACCAATAGAGTAACTTCAGGTCTCGATACATCTCGGTGCTTCCAGGATGCACAGAAAAGGAAGACGAATGCGCCTCAGTCAAGATTAACTTACGTAATCCTTCATCATTAGGGACATACCATCTATTTCTAAACCTCAGAATTCCATCCTTGGAAAGGCTAAACTCGGAGGTGGTGTCCTTCACCTTGTTCATCAAACTGTTATTCTCCTCAGAGTCCTTCTGTTGTGCCTCTTTGATCTTTTCTAAAACCGTTGGTTGAATGGTCAAATCGGCAAGTAAGGTTGATAACTCTGGAACTATCTCCAATTCAAACCTCTGAACTTCTGTCCTCAAAGGTATAGTCATAGTTAATACAACGGGTTGCATTGTTGTTGACATCCTGCTCAATGCGTCAGCTACAGAGTTAGCCTTACCCGGGTGATACTTGATCTCAAAGTCGTAATCCTTAACAAATTCCAACCAACGCCTCTGCCTCATGTTCAATTCCTTTGTGTAAAGAGATACTTCAGACTTTTATGGTCAGAAAACACCTCACACTGCTGTCCATATAAGTAGTGTCCTCCATATCTTCAAGCAAAAACGACAGCGGCTAATTCTAAATCATGGGTGGGGTAGTTCTGTTCGTACTCTTACCTTGCCTAGAGGCATACGCTACACTTTTCCTTCTTGCATCAAAACACAGCCCAAACCAACTTTTGATGCATCACAAATACGCTAAACTTCCTTCTTCGGTTGGAAGGTCAATACCGGGGCTGTTTGTTAACTTCACCTTCAATGTCTGGAAGCTATTCTCACAAGCTTCGGTCAAGAATATTTATTGTCCTTCTTTGTCAAATTCGTCAGGGGCTTAGCTATCATAGAAAATCCTTTGATGAACTTTCTGTAATAGCCTGCCAATCCAAGGAAACTGCCGGACCTCACTGGCATTCTTTGGTTGTGGCCAATCCTTTACTGCCTGAATTTTGGTCGGGTCCACTGATATGCCATTAGCAGAAACTACATGGCCAAGAAAATTAACCTTGTCCAACCAAAATTCACACTTGGACAATTTGGCATAAAGCTGGTGCTCCTTCAATGTTGTCAAAACTATTCTTAAATGCTCTGCATGGTCAGCTTCTGTCCGTGAGTATATCAGGATATCATCTATGAACACAATTACAAATTTGTCCAAATACTCTCGAAACACACGATTCATTAAGTCCATAAAGGCTGCAGGTGCATTGGTCAGTCCAAATGACATGACCAAGAATTCGTAGTGTCCATAACGGGTTCTGAAGGCTGTCTTTGGTATATCTCCTTCCTTAACCTTCAGTTGGTAATAACCTGAACGTAAATCTATTTTTGAAAACACTTTTGCTCCTTGCAATTGGTCAAACAAATCATCAATTCGGGGTAAGGGGTACTTATTCTTGATCGTCAACTTATTTAGCTCCCTATAGTCTATGCACATTCTAAGGGAACCATCCTTCTTCTTGACAAATAAGACAGGTGCACCCCAAGGGGAACTACTAGGGCGTATGGATCCTTTGTCTACTAATTCATGTAGTTGGACTTTTAACTCCTTTAACTCAACAGGTGCCATACGGTAAGGGTTCTTAGTTACCGGTAATGCCTCGGGGTATGTATCAATTACAAACTCTATTTCCCTATCAGGTGGTAATCCTGGCAAGTCATCCAAAAATGCCTCAGGGAACTCTCTGACTATGGGGATATCTTGTAACTCTATCTTATTCTTCACCCGTACATCCATTATGGTAGCTAAGTAACTCTCACAACCATTTTTCAATAACCGATAAATTTCTAGTGAGGATATGATCGGTATTTTACTTATCTTAGGGATAGCTTGGAAGGAATAATGATCACAATTTGGGGGTCGAAAATCAACCATCCCAGATCTACAACTTATTGTGGCATAATGCCTAAATAACCAATCCATTCCTAAAATCACATCGTATCCTTTCATGTCAATTACAATCAGTTCTACATATAGTTTCTTACTTCCTAAGGACACGACATCACCCTTAACAATCTGTTCGGAATGTAGGGACTTCCCTGATGGTAATATAACATTATATGGCCTTTCGGCTGGTAAGGGTTCTAAATCGTGTTGGCATACAAACAGAGTTGATATAAACGAGTGTGTGGCTCCCGTATCTATAAGTGTGTAAGCAGCAAAACCACAGATCATAATGGTACCTGTTATGATTGTATGCTGTACGGCTTCCTCATCCTCCATCATTGCATAGACTCTTGGTGCTACCCCTGCACGGTTCGGAACTGGCGGCATGGGGCAGTCTCTGACTACATGTCCAACCTTATCACATTTGAAACAGCGGCCAGAACGTAACTTGCATTTGCCGGGGTGGTTCTTCTTGCAGGTGGGGCATAGGGGTGCCAGGGGCCTCTTTCCTTTTCCTTGATCATCATTCTGGTTGAGGGGTCTCTTTATTCCTTGTTGTTGTTGCTGTGGCCCCCTGTTCTGTTGTGGCTGCCAACCTTTGTTCTGACGTGGTGGCGGCTGAGTGTCCTTCGTGAGTTTCCTTGGCTGCTCACGCTGTGCATATGCTGTCATCGTCTGCCTCTTCCAGCTCCAAGGCCTTAGCCGTCACTTCACCATATGGTACATTGTGTATCCCAGCAGTCTTCACTTTCATGTACAGACTCGGCTTCAATCCTTGAACAAATTTGTAAATCTTGTCCTCATCATCCTCAATCATACGGGGAGCAAACCGTGATAAGGCATCAAATTTGCATATGTAATCCGTCACGGAGCCAGTTTGTCGCAGATTCATGAACTCCTTCTTCTTGTTGGCCTGAACAGTTCTATTGAAGTACTTGTCAAAGAAAGCAGTCTTGAACATCTCCCAGGTCATAGCTTCGGCATTAGCGGTGTTCTGGATCGAGTCCCACCAATGCCTTGCACTTAACTCCAAATGAAAGACAGCATAGGTGACCTTATCTCCCTCATCAACCTTTGCATACTTAAACATGTCTTCTATCTTTCGAATCCACTCCTCAGCATAGATAGGATCTGAAACATGTCCATTAAACACCGGGGGTCGAAGCCGGTGGAAGCGCTCACCCCCATGATCATGAGTTGCATTAGTACTGGAGTTGCCTTGTTCCTCCCTAGCAGACATCAGTCGTTCTATCTGGTGAGATTGGCGCATGACCAACTCTGTCAACTGAGCAATAGCATTGCTATCATCATTAGTCTCTCTCTACTGACCTCTAACCATTTTGGGATTCCTAGACAAATCATTATAGATATATTTTAACTTAATGACATATACTGAAACCATAAATACTTACGGTTGTTGGAGTGTGCTCATGTGACAGTCAGTGCTGGAAGGCAGTCTGCAGAATCGGTTTTAGAACCCGGTTTTGCTCTGATACCATAATTGTAACGACCCGGGGAGGATCGCCACGAAATTCTTGACTTTTCATAAAACTTTAACTCATATTTGAACTCTTTCTCCTTTCTCCCTTTTTTTTTTTTTTTTTTTTTTTTTTTTTTTTTTTTTTTTTTTTTTTTTTTTTTTTTTTTTTTTTTTTTTTTTTTTTTTTTTTTTTTTTTTTTTTTTTTTTTTTTTTTTTTTTTTTTTTTTTTTTTTTTTTTTTTTTTTTTTTTTTTTTTTTTTTTTTTTTTTTTTTTTTTTTTTTTTTTTTTTTTTTTTTTTTTTTTTTTTTTTTTTTTTTTTTTTTTTTTTTTTTTTTTTTTTTTTTTTTTTTTTTTTTTTTTTTTTTTTTTTTTTTTTTTTTTTTTTTTTTTTTTTTTTTTTTTTTTTTTTTTTTTTTTTTTTTTTTTTTTTTTTTTTTTTTTTTTTTTTTTTTTTTTTTTTTTTTTTTTTTTTTTTTTTTTTTTTTTTTTTTTTTTTTTTTTTTTTTTTTTTTTTTTTTTTTTTTTTTTTTTTTTTTTTTTTTTTTTTTTTTTTTTTTTTTTTTTTTTTTTTTTTTTTTTTTTTTTTTTTTTTTTTTTTTTTTTTTTTTTTTTTTTTTTTTTTTTTTTTTTTTTTTTTTTTTTTTTTTTTTTTTTTTTTTTTTTTTTTTTTTTTTTTTTTTTTTTTTTTTTTTTTTTTTTTTTTTTTTTTTTTTTTTTTTTTTTTTTTTTTTTTTTTTTTTTTTTTTTTTTTTTTTTTTTTTTTTTTTTTTTTTTTTTTTTTTTTTTTTTTTTTTTTTTTTTTTTTTTTTTTTTTTTTTTTTTTTTTTTTTTTTTTTTTTTTTTTTTTTTTTTTTTTTTTTTTTTTTTTTTTTTTTTTTTTTTTTTTTTTTTTTTTTTTTTTTTTTTTTTTTTTTTTTTTTTTTTTTTTTTTTTTTTTTTTTTTTTTTTTTTTTTTTTTTTTTTTTTTTTTTTTTTTTTTTTTTTTTTTTTTTTTTTTTTTTTTTTTTTTTTTTTTTTTTTTTTTTTTTTTTTTTTTTTTTTTTTTTTTTTTTTTTTTTTTTTTTTTTTTTTTTTTTTTTTTTTTTTTTTTTTTTTTTTTTTTTTTTTTTTTTTTTTTTTTTTTTTTTTTTTTTTTTTTTTTTTTTTTTTTTTTTTTTTTTTTTTTTTTTTTTTTTTTTTTTTTTTTTTTTTTTTTTTTTTTTTTTTTTTTTTTTTTTTTTTTTTTTTTTTTTTTTTTTTTTTTTTTTTTTTTTTTTTTTTTTTTTTTTTTTTTTTTTTTTTTTTTTTTTTTTTTTTTTTTTTTTTTTTTTTTTTTTTTTTTTTTTTTTTTTTTTTTTTTTTTTTTTTTTTTTTTTTTTTTTTTTTTTTTTTTTTTTTTTTTTTTTTTTTTTTTTTTTTTTTTTTTTTTTTTTTTTTTTTTTTTTTTTTTTTTTTTTTTTTTTTTTTTTTTTTTTTTTTTTTTTTTTTTTTTTTTTTTTTTTTTTTTTTTTTTTTTTTTTTTTTTTTTTTTTTTTTTTTTTTTTTTTTTTTTTTTTTTTTTTTTTTTTTTTTTTTTTTTTTTTTTTTTTTATTCTAGGGCTACGATGTAGCCGGACGATGATTATTTTCTGTTCTTCGTTTAATTATATTTATTGAGTATTTCTTCCAATATTGTTGGCGCATTTAATTTCTGTTCTTAAAGTCTGTAAATTTCTAGCCAATTTTTACTTGATGTTTGGGATGTTTTGAGACCGAGAGGTGATAAATATCCGAGCACTGAAATTAATGTCATGAATATACGTAGGCTAGAGATAGTTACGGTATTTGTGTGATCACTGTGATTTCTTGATTTATTTGTATTTGATTAATGCAGGATTTGAGACTGAGAAGTGATAACCCATTAATCAAATAAACTACGCAATGCTCGAGAGAGATTGTGATAGAATTTAGTGAAATCGATTATCAACATAGGAAGAATATTTATGAATATGATTGCGAAGAACTGAAATAAATATTGTCTTGGTGAAATCGTAGTATCTAGGCTTTTATTAATTTGATTTAATCTCAGTTTATTTGTTTTGCTATTTTAATTTAGTTTATTTTTATTGTTTTAAATTATTTTAGTTGTTTATTTTAATTTCAATCATTAAAAATCCTTATAACGTGTGTTCAATTTAGAATTAAGATTAATTGTTTCGATTATTAATTACAAGTCCTCGTGGGTTCGACACTCTATTTTATCACTATATTACTTGTTGCGACTCGTACACTTGCGAAATATTTTGCACAACATGTTTTTGGCGCCGTTGCCGGGGACTTAATTATTAATATCGAATTAATTATTTTTAGTTTTATTTTGAATTCTATTTCTTTCATTTCTTTATTTTCGTGATATTTTCAGGTGCATGCGTAAAGAGGGAAACGATAATCTTCTCCCGCTGAATCTTGAGATCGAACGTACGTGTCGACGAAATCGTAAAGCGAGAAGAAAAGCTATTCAACCAGCGCGAGTCATTATGGGAGATAACAGAGCAGACAATATTGAAAATCCTCCACTCGTTAATGACAATCATCCACTTGTAAATGCTGAGACCCGGACCTTACTTGATTATGTTATACCTACTGTCTCCGGTGTACATTCAGCTATTCGCAGACCGGCCATCAATGCTAATTTTGAAATTAAACCGGGCACCCTGCATATGATTCAACAATCTCAATTCAGTGGATTACCTTCAGAAGACCCCAAGGATCATATTGCAAATTTCTTAGAGGTATGCGACACTTTCAAATTTCACAATGTGGGGGATGATGCATTGAGACTACGGCTATTCCCATTTTCATTACGAGATCGTGCGAAGAACTGGCTTAACTCCTTGCCCGCTAATTCTTTTACTACGTGGGAAGATTTATGCCAGAAATTCCTTTCCAAATTCTTTCCATTCGAGAAGACAGCTAGACTTCGCAACGATATAATTAATTTTACTCAGTTTGATGGAGAGACATTATATGATGCGTGGGCTCGTTTCAAAGAGATGTTGAGAAAGTGTCCCAATCATGGTCTACCGATGTGGATGCATATTCAGACTTTTTATATGGGATTATCAGCCTCTACTAAGACTCTGGTCAATGCTGCAGCAGGCGGTGCTTTAATGAGAAAAACGGAAGACGCCGCCTATGATTTATTAGAAGAATTAGCACTTAACAATGACCAGTGTCCAGTGGAGCGATCAATTATGAGGCGCACATCGGGTACTCCAGAACTCGAGGCTTTGAAAGCTCTAACTCTACAAGTTGCCTCATTAACTAAGCAAATACAAGAGTCTCATATGGCAGCAAGTGTTGGGAATTCATCGAAAGTTAATTGTCAGTGGTGTCTCGGGCCGCATTTGAGTGAAGAATGTTAAGAGGGAAATCACATGTCAAAAGCGCCCGCAGAGCAAGCTAACTATATGGGCAATTTTAATCGTCACGGCAATTCAAATTATAATACTTATAATCCTGGATGGCAGCAGCACCCAAATTTTTCATGGAGGAATTCTCAGAACGCTATGCAGCCACCTCCAGCAGCTCAACCCGGACCATTTCAGCAAGTTGAAAAGAAAAGTGATCTAGAAACGGCCCTTTTGCAGTTTATGACCGAGACTCGGACTACAATGCAAAATCAATCTGCCCAAATTCGCAGTCTTGAAAATCAACTTGGTCAATTCGCGAGCATTATTAATAGCAGGCCCCAAGGCTCACTACCAAGTAACACTGAAGTAAATCCGATAGAGCATTGTAATGCAATTACCACTCGAAAGGGCACAGTAGTTGAACCAGTGCAAAAAGAGAAAAACGTGCCAAAAGTTGTTAATGAGGAGTCTAATACAGATGAAGTTCAAAAATCATCACCGATTCTTGCCAACCCAACTCCGGTACCGTTTCCACAACGGTTGAAAAATGTGAAGTTCGACAAGCAATTCTCTCAATTCCTTGAAGTCTTCAAGAAGCTCCACATTAATATTCCGTTTGCCGAAGCTTTGGAACAAATGCCGCGTTATGTTAAATTTTTGAAAGATATTCTTTCCCACAAGCGTAAAATAGATGAGTGTGGTTTTATAGCTCTTACCGAAGAATGCAGTGCTATTATTCAGAAAAAGCTACCTCAAAAATTAAAAGATCCGGGAAGTTTTACTGTACCGTGCGAGATTGGCAGTTCTGTATCTACCAGAGCACTATGCGATTTGGGGGCGAGCATTAATTTGATGCCTTTGTCTATATTCCGGAAACTCAATTTAGGCGAAGCAAAGCCGACAGAGGTTACATTATTGATGGCCGATCGTTCTATTAAACACCCGAGGGGAATCATTGAAGATGTGCTCGTAAAGGTCGACAAATTTATATTCCCTGCCGATTTTATTGTGCTTGATATGGAAGAAGATCAAAATGTCCCGATTATATTAGGGCGACCATTCTTAGCTACAGGTGGTGCTGTCATTGATCTTAGAAAGGGGGAGCTCAAATTGCAAGTACAGGACGAAGAGGTGACATTCAAGGTATATAAGTCAATGGAGTACCCAATATCTAGCGCTGACATATCTCGGGTGGAACTATCTAACACTGTTACAATGGAAGCTTCACGTCAACTAAGCAACTCTCATGAGCATAATGGGAAGCAGTACGTTGAAAATTTGTGGGAGTCGACATTACGGGTCACACCATCTATTAGAAACCACCACGACTACGCAAAGCATCTGGCGAATGACAAGTTGGTACATGGGCAACAAAGGACACCATATTGGGACGGCAACACTTAAAAATGCAAATTCCATCATATATTTCGACCCCAACATGAAGACGTATGATGTCGGGCTATCGACAATAAATACAAGCACTTGGTGGGAGGTAACCCATTTTTATTTTATTTTTCTTTATTTTATTTTATTTTATTTTATTTTATTTTATTTTATTTTATTTTATTTTATTTTATTTTATTTTATTTTATTTTATTTTATTTTATTTTATTTTATTTTATTTTATTTTATTTTATTTTATTTTATTTTATTTTATTTTATTTTATTTTATTTTATTTTATTTTATTTTATTTTATTTTATTTTATTTTATTTTATTTTATTTTATTTTATTTTATTTTATTTTATTTTATTTTATTTTATTTTATTTTATTTTATTTTATTTTATTTTATTTTATTTTATTTTATTTTATTTTATTTTATTTTATTTTATTTTATTTTATTTTATTTTATTTTATTTTATTTTATTTTATTTTATTTTATTTTATTTTATTTTATTTTATTTTATTTTATTTTATTTTATTTTATTTTATTTTATTTTATTTTATTTTATTTTATTTTATTTTATTTTATTTTATTTTATTTTATTTTATTTTATTTTATTTTATTTTATTTTATTTTATTTTATTTTATTTTATTTTATTTTATTTTATTTTATTTTATTTTATTTTATTTTATTTTATTTTATTTTATTTTATTTTATTTTATTTTATTTTATTTTATTTTATTTTATTTTATTTTATTTTATTTTATTTTATTTTATTTTATTTTATTTTATTTTATTTTATTTTATTTTATTTTATTTTATTTTATTTTATTTTATTTTATTTTATTTTATTTTATTTTATTTTATTTTATTTTATTTTATTTTATTTTATTTTATTTTATTTTATTTTATTTTATTTTATTTTATTTTATTTTATTTTATTTTATTTTATTTTATTTTATTTTATTTTATTTTATTTTATTTTATTTTATTTTATTTTATTTTATTTTATTTTATTTTATTTTATTTTATTTTATTTTATTTTATTTTATTTTATTTTATTTTATTTTATTTTATTTTATTTTATTTTATTTTATTTTATTTTATTTTATTTTATTTTATTTTATTTTATTTTATTTTATTTTATTTTATTTTATTTTATTTTATTTTATTTTATTTTATTTTATTTTATTTTATTTTATTTTATTTTATTTTATTTTATTTTATTTTATTTTATTTTATTTTATTTTATTTTATTTTATTTTATTTTATTTTATTTTATTTTATTTTATTTTATTTTATTTTATTTTATTTTATTTTATTTTATTTTATTTTATTTTATTTTATTTTATTTTATTTTATTTTATTTTATTTTATTTTATTTTATTTTATTTTATTTTATTTTATTTTATTTTATTTTATTTTATTTTATTTTATTTTATTTTATTTTATTTTATTTTATTTTATTTTATTTTATTTTATTTTATTTTATTTTATTTTATTTTATTTTATTTTATTTTATTTTATTTTATTTTATTTTATTTTATTTTATTTTATTTTATTTTATTTTATTTTATTTTATTTTATTTTATTTTATTTTATTTTATTTTATTTTATTTTATTTTATTTTATTTTATTTTATTTTATTTTATTTTATTTTATTTTATTTTATTTTATTTTATTTTATTTTATTTTATTTTATTTTATTTTATTTTATTTTATTTTATTTTATTTTATTTTATTTTATTTTATTTTATTTTATTTTATTTTATTTTATTTTATTTTATTTTATTTTATTTTATTTTATTTTATTTTATTTTATTTTATTTTATTTTATTTTATTTTATTTTATTTTATTTTATTTTATTTTATTTTATTTTATTTTATTTTATTTTATTTTATTTTATTTTATTTTATTTTATTTTATTTTATTTTATTTTATTTTATTTTATTTTATTTTATTTTATTTTATTTTATTTTATTTTATTTTATTTTATTTTATTTTATTTTATTTATTTTGGTATTGCAATCTGACATCTTGGTTGAGGTGTCGATGATGATTTAAATGATTGATTCATGCTTCAACTCCTCGAGATATGCTGAGTAAAAGAATGACTTGTTTTAGTTGCATTGATTAGAATTTACATAGTTATCTTCAAAAATCTGGACACGTTTTATTCTTGTTTGATTCTATTTGTTGGTGATATACTTGTGTAATCTACTTAGAGTGAAACCCAAACACAGTGAGGGAGTGAACGAGAAGAAACACGGTGAGGGAGTGTAACTCTAATAAAAACCATTGATAGTGAGGACATTGAGAGGAAAATCTTTCTTAGTTTTGCCCTTTATTCTCGAATGCAATTGAAATTTTTCAAAAATAAGAGAATGATTTAGGCCATTTTTGAACCGTTTGAGCTTTCTGAGCCTACCTTGTTGTGTCATTTAATGACACCCATAGTCACCCTTTTGAGCCTATTATTTGCAATTCATTTGTCACCTGAAATTAGCTAACCTTATATATTTCTCTTACCTTATTTATTGAGCACGGGAATATTGATCTAAATTAAGGGAAAGTTGGAGGAAATGGTGAAAATCAAAAGCAACTCCTTTGTCATCTGTTTTGTTTTAGAATATTAAGTCGTTGTATTTACGTTATTTGTCAATTGAAAAAAAAAAAAAAAAAAAAAAAAAAAAAAAAAAAAAAAAAAAAAAAAAAAAAAAAAAAAAAAAAAAAAAAAAAAAAAAAAAAAAAAAAAAAAAAAAAAAAAAAAAAAAAAAAAAAAAAAAAAAAAAAAAAAAAAAAAAAAAAAAAAAAAAAAAAAAAAAAAAAAAAAAAAAAAAAAAAAAAAAAAAAAAAAAAAAAAAAAAAAAAAAAAAAAAAAAAAAAAAAAAAAAAAAAAAAAAAAAAAAAAAAAAAAAAAAAAAAAAAAAAAAAAAAAAAAAAAAAAAAAAAAAAAAAAAAAAAAAAAAAAAAAAAAAAAAAAAAAAAAAAAAAAAAAAAAAAAAAAAAAAAAAAAAAAAAAAAAAAAAAAAAAAAAAAAAAAAAAAAAAAAAAAAAAAAAAAAAAAAAAAAAAAAAAAAAAAAAAAAAAAAAAAAAAAAAAAAAAAAAAAAAAAAAAAAAAAAAAAAAAAAAAAAAAAAAAAAAAAAAAAAAAAAAAAAAAAAAAAAAAAAAAAAAAAAAAAAAAAAAAAAAAAAAAAAAAAAAAAAAAAAAAAAAAAAAAAAAAAAAAAAAAAAAAAAAAAAAAAAAAAAAAAAAAAAAAAAAAAAAAAAAAAAAAAAAAAAAAAAAAAAAAAAAAAAAAAAAAAAAAAAAAAAAAAAAAAAAAAAAAAAAAAAAAAAAAAAAAAAAAAAAAAAAAAAAAAAAAAAAAAAAAAAAAAAAAAAAAAAAAAAAAAAAAAAAAAAAAAAAAAAAAAAAAAAAAAAAAAAAAAAAAAAAAAAAAAAAAAAAAAAAAAAAAAAAAAAAAAAAAAAAAAAAAAAAAAAAAAAAAAAAAAAAAAAAAAAAAAAAAAAAAAAAAAAAAAAAAAAAAAAAAAAAAAAAAAAAAAAAAAAAAAAAAAAAAAAAAAAAAAAAAAAAAAAAAAAAAAAAAAAAAAAAAAAAAAAAAAAAAAAAAAAAAAAAAAAAAAAAAAAAAAAAAAAAAAAAAAAAAAAAAAAAAAAAAAAAAAAAAAAAAAAAAAAAAAAAAAAAAAAAAAAAAAAAAAAAAAAAAAAAAAAAAAAAAAAAAAAAAAAAAAAAAAAAAAAAAAAAAAAAAAAAAAAAAAAAAAAAAAAAAAAAAAAAAAAAAAAAAAAAAAAAAAAAAAAAAAAAAAAAAAAAAAAAAAAAAAAAAAAAAAAAAAAAAAAAAAAAAAAAAAAAAAAAAAAAAAAAAAAAAAAAAAAAAAAAAAAAAAAAAAAAAAAAAAAAAAAAAAAAAAAAAAAAAAAAAAAAAAAAAAAAAAAAAAAAAAAAAAAAAAAAAGAAGACCTATTGACTTTTGTTTTTGATTTATTGATATTTGCTATTAGTTGGATAGTGGGCAAGGCTAGTGAATGATTAGAGTGACTGGAGCGATCCCGAGTGAAATGAGAATGATGCCCTTACCTGTAGCTACATTAGTTGAACCAACAATTAGAAGAGAATGAGAATGAACGCACACACACACGAAGATTTCTAAGTAAGTTATTCTCAATGCACTAATATGAGTTATTTCTTTTGCAAAGTGTTACACTTGGTGTTTTTAGTATGAGTTTTTCTAGCTGAGACAAATTACCGAAAGCTTTGATTCAGATTGTTTTACCATCATATTACATTGAGCATTTTATATTTGATCAGAATTATCTCTGTGTTAACTGAGTTATATTTTGTTCGCTTGAGGACAAGCTTTCATTCAAGTTTGGGGGTGTGATAAGTGTGTAATTTACACACTTATTTATACTTTTTACACTTGATTTGATAAGTTATTTTCAAGTGTGTGAAATTATTTGATGAGTTCTGTTTAAGTGTGCAGAAAACGTATTTAAAACAGGGAACATGCCAATTGATTGCTCATTCCAGGCAATTGATTGACAGAAAAGCAACGATCGCCACATGAATTCAAATTTGGATAGAGCAATTAATTCAATCTTGGCCGTCAACTTGAGGAAGGAAAGAATCAAGCCGTGGATCTTAACTGAAGAGAAAGAAGAATAAAACCTAAAGGCAGCACATCAAGCAGCGATCGATTTCCTGATAATTTGGAAAGTGAATCAAGCGGCAATTAATCGCTTACAAGTTTGGAAAGTTAACCTCTTCTAAGCTTAACAGTCAATCGAAGGAAATAAAAAAATCTCATCCATTAATCTATCAAAGGAAAGGAATTAAAAATAAAAACCTAAAAGGAGAGAACAGCGAGTGAGAAGGGGGGCGAATTTAAAAGCAGAGCCTCGAGGTACTGGGTGTTTGGCGACGTTGAGAGCAAGAAACAGGGAGTTTCGGCCGAGGGTGATTCGGGTTCTCTGGAGATTGAAGGGCGCAGCTGGTCGGCGACTTGGAGGGCTCGGCAGAGGCGAAGAATTCGGATTGAGAGCATTTGGTATTCGGCGTATGCTGAATTTTGTCTGCGATTGGGAGCTGCGATTTTGGGACACTTCGGCGACTTGGACGGAGCGATTCTGGCGAGCGATTCTGGAGCGACGATTCGGCGAAGGAGAGCAGCGGCGTTGGGCGATTTTGAAGGCATTTTCTGGAGGCGATCTTCGATAGCAGAGAAGAAATTTTTTACATAATAGTTTTTCTTTTCTTTTTATTTCTATTACTTTTTATTTCTATTACTTTTTATTTCTATTACTTTTTATTTCTATTACTTTTTATTTCTATTACTTTTTATTTCTATTACTTTTTATTTCTATTACTTTTTATTTCTATTACTTTTTATTTCTATTACTTTTTATTTCTATTACTTTTTATTTCTATTACTTTTTATTTCTATTACTTTTTATTTCTATTACTTTTTATTTCTATTACTTTTTATTTCTATTACTTTTTATTTCTATTACTTTTTATTTCTATTACTTTTTATTTCTATTACTTTTTATTTCTATTACTTTTTATTTCTATTACTTTTTATTTCTATTACTTTTTATTTCTATTATTGATTAATGCAGGATTTGAGACTGAGACTTGTAACCATTAATCAAATAAACTACGCAATGCTCGAGAGAGATTGTGATAGAATTTAGTGAAATCGATCATCAACATAGGAAGAATATTTATGAATATGATTGCGAAGAACTGAATAAATATTGTCTTGGTGAAATCGTAGTACCTAGGCTTTTATTAATTTGATTTAATCTCAGTTTATTTTTTTTTTTTTTTTTTTTTTTTTTTTTTTTTTTTTTTTTTTTTTTTTTTTTTTTTTTTTTTTTTTTTTTTTTTTTTTTTTTTTTTTTTTTTTTTTTTTTTTTTTTTTTTTTTTTTTTTTTTTTTTTTTTTTTTTTTTTTTTTTTTTTTTTTTTTTTTTTTTTTTTTTTTTTTTTTTTTTTTTTTTTTTTTTTTTTTTTTTTTTTTTTTTTTTTTTTTTTTTTTTTTTTTTTTTTTTTTTTTTTTTTTTTTTTTTTTTTTTTTTTTTTTTTTTTTTTTTTTTTTTTTTTTTTTTTTTTTTTTTTTTTTTTTTTTTTTTTTTTTTTTTTTTTTTTTTTTTTTTTTTTTTTTTTTTTTTTTTTTTTTTTTTTTTTTTTTTTTTTTTTTTTTTTTTTTTTTTTTTTTTTTTTTTTTTTTTTTTTTTTTTTTTTTTTTTTTTTTTTTTTTTTTTTTTTTTTTTTTTTTTTTTTTTTTTTTTTTTTTTTTTTTTTTTTTTTTTTTTTTTTTTTTTTTTTTTTTTTTTTTTTTTTTTTTTTTTTTTTTTTTTTTTTTTTTTTTTTTTTTTTTTTTTTTTTTTTTTTTTTTTTTTTTTTTTTTTTTTTTTTTTTTTTTTTTTTTTTTTTTTTTTTTTTTTTTTTTTTTTTTTTTTTTTTTTTTTTTTTTTTTTTTTTTTTTTTTTTTTTTTTTTTTTTTTTTTTTTTTTTTTTTTTTTTTTTTTTTTTTTTTTTTTTTTTTTTTTTTTTTTTTTTTTTTTTTTTTTTTTTTTTTTTTTTTTTTTTTTTTTTTTTTTTTTTTTTTTTTTTTTTTTTTTTTTTTTTTTTTTTTTTTTTTTTTTTTTTTTTTTTTTTTTTTTTTTTTTTTTTTTTTTTTTTTTTTTTTTTTTTTTTTTTTTTTTTTTTTTTTTTTTTTTTTTTTTTTTTTTTTTTTTTTTTTTTTTTTTTTTTTTTTTTTTTTTTTTTTTTTTTTTTTTTTTTTTTTTTTTTTTTTTTTTTTTTTTTTTTTTTTTTTTTTTTTTTTTTTTTTTTTTTTTTTTTTTTTTTTTTTTTTTTTTTTTTTTTTTTTTTTTTTTTTTTTTTTTTTTTTTTTTTTTTTTTTTTTTTTTTTTTTTTTTTTTTTACAAGTCCTCGTGGGTTCGACACTCTATTTTATCACTATATTACTTGTTGCGACTCGTACACTTGCGAAATATTTTGCACAACAAGGCTTAAAGACTTCAACTTAATGGTTGGAAAGTTAGTCCATCGTACATGCTTCCATTCGACGTAGAAGTTGCACGGGTCTGCATGCATCAACAGATAGACATTGCATCTTCCGGATGGCACGTGCACCTCTCATGACTCATTTAAACACCCAATGGCAATCATACATCGCATCGACCGACGATCACTTGCATCTCGGGTGACCAATTTAAAACATCCACCGATAGACATGTGATATTCACGTGTTCATCTATGACGTCTTCCGATAGCTTACAAGCTCTATATCATCCGATCACTAAACGACAAGGAAACCCTCACATCGTCCGATAGCTAAACACTCTACATCTGCCGATCGCTAGACGACAAAATAGCACTTTCATCATCCGATGGCTAACACTCTACATCTGCCGATCGCTAGACGACAAAATAGCACTTTCATCATCCGATGGCTAAACACTCTAATATCTGCCAAAAAAAAAAAAAAGTTCGCTAGAACGATAAAATGACACTTTCATCATCCGATGGCTAACACTCTACATCTGCCGATCGCTAGACGACAAAATAGCACTTTCATCATCTGATGGCTAAACACTCTACATCTGCCGATGACGTCAGCCGGATGAATGCCTCATCCAGCTTCTATCTTATGGCAGTAAAACACTATGATCATCAAACAACCTCATCCAACAGAAAAATACTACAACTCACCCAAATCTTAACCTGGAAATTATAAACTCTAATAAGTGAAAACCATATCTCATACAAGATACACGTAGCGGAAGGCTTAAGCTAAACAGACCATTCAATAATCCTTAAAATCGTTAACAGACTCTGAGGTCAAACCATTCAAAATCCGAATCTCATTGTTATAAGAAAACTCTATTCTACTTAGTCATCTTTTTATAATTAACTTCTCTGACTTACTAAGGGTATAACCAGAGAACTTGATCGCCTATCCAGCCTCCACTGTCACACTGAGTATCCTCTAGCAACCAAGCTTAGACGTCTTCATTGACCTTGAGTTCCTCACCTGAAAACTCGTCACCTACATCATAAGGTTTAAACTATAAGCCTAATGCTTAGTAAGGAATGCAACACTAACCTGGATGCATGAATGCCTAAGTTGGGAAAATCACATGTTCATAAGTCTTTTCTTGTTCATGTCTTTGCTCGTAATCATCATTCATAGTCATGGATCATATTCATCAATCATAATCATTGATCATGTTCATCATTCATAGTCATTGTTTATATTCAACATTCATAGTCATTGTTCATATTCATCATTCATAGTCATTGTTCTTATTCTTTGTTTAGGTTGTGTGGATCAAGAGAGGATTTGTGCCGGTAAAGTGGGTTCGACAGTGAGTTTGATCTTGTTCCTTACTGCGGGTCGTATTCTGTAACATTCTAAAATTTCATCCCTAAATTAAGGAAATCAAATGCCTTTCCTAATTCCACCTAAGGAAAACGAATCAAACCCTAAATTGCAAAAATCCCCAATTTAGGCAACAAAACCCTAATTTCAGAAATTGGGTCTGAAATTTTAACACAAAATTTCAGGATAATCACGTAGAAAAATTCCTTCCTAAACAGTTCGATGAATTTGATCAATTTGGAAGGTCAAATTCGTATATCCATCAATAAGGAAATTATTGAAATCCTCCTCCCTTACAAATCAAGTTGTTTGTGGAAGAGAAATCACACAAACAATCCTTCCCCTTCTGAAAACCGAAGATAATCGAAGAAAAACCCTACCTCGTAGAACCGCCGCCCCCGACTCCGACCACCGTGAGTTGACAGACTCCGGCGACGTCTCCGAAGGAAGTAGAATCGCAACTTCAGCGCCGAGCGTTCTTCCGACGAAGTTTCCCCTCTCTGCCGAAAGCGTTCTCGCGTCAACTGAGATTCTTTTCTGGCCGCGCGCGCGAATCTTCCCATCGACGTAAGCTTTTCCCTCTCCCTCGATCTTCATCTCTCTCCCTCTCGATTCTCACTCTCTGTCACTCTGTTTCTCACTCTCTCGACAGAACCAGAAACAAGGAGGAGGAGAACCGGTTTTGTTAAGGACCAGACCGAGCCGAGAAACAGTTAACCGAACCGAGCAACAGTGAATCGAACTGGTTCTAAGGACCTGAACCAGACCGCCCAGCCTAATCTTTTAAGTTGAACCAGCCCAATTGATCGAACCAGCCCAAACCCAAACTGAATTTTTGGATCATTAAAGACGCCCAATTGATCCGAAAATTCAATACAAGGATTTATTGGTAAAGAAATTTTATTCCTATTAATTTCAAAAAAAAATTATTTCAGGGTTAGTGTAGAAATTTAAATATTTCTAATTTTTAGGCAAAGGAGATTTATTCAACGCTCGGGAAAAATAAATAAAAATCTTATTCCCTAATTGCTTGGAATCCAGGTAAGTGAAAATATCACTTTTTCAAATGTTTTGGCTATGCCCTGCATCACAAAATCTATATTTTTATTACAGCTTTATTTTATATTTTTGATATTTGAGCTGTAGATATTGACATAGAATTTGTTAAAAAGATAAAATTTGATAGGATATTTGCATGTGTATGAAAACGATGGAATTGATGGAAAGTATGTGATATTTGGCCGACGGTTGGAACAAGTTCTAACTAGAGGTGATAATTGGAACAAGTTCTAACTAGAGGTGATTGGAACAAGTTCTAACTAGAGGTGATTGGAACAAGTTCTAACTAGAGGTGATTGGAACAAGTTCTAACTAGAGGTGATTGGAACAAGTTCTAACTAGAGGTGATGTTTGACCGAGGGTTGGAACAAGTTCTAACTAGAGGTGATTGGAACAAGTTCTAACTAGAGGTGATTGGAACAAGTTCTAACTAGAGGTGATTGGAACAAGTTCTAACTAGAGGTGATTGGAACAAGTTCTAACTAGAGGTGATTGGAACAAGTTCTAACTAGAGGTGATTGGAACAAGTTCTAACTAGAGGTGATTGGAACAAGTTCTAACTAGAGGTGATTGGAACAAGTTCTAACTAGAGGTGATTGGAACAAGTTCTAACTAGAGGTGATTGGAACAAGTTCTAACTAGAGGTGATTGGAACAAGTTCTAACTAGAGGTGATTGGAACAAGTTCTAACTAGAGGTGATTGGAACAAGTTCTAACTAGAGGTGATTGGAACAAGTTCTAACTAGAGGTGATTGGAACAAGTTCTAACTAGAGGTGATTGGAACAAGTTCTAACTAGAGGTGATTGGAACAAGTTCTAACTAGAGGTGATTGGAACAAGTTCTAACTAGAGGTGATTGGAACAAGTTCTAACTAGAGGTGATTGGAACAAGTTCTAACTAGAGGTGATTGGAACAAGTTCTAACTAGAGGTGATTGGAACAAGTTCTAACTAGAGGTGATTGGAACAAGTTCTAACTAGAGGTGATTGGAACAAGTTCTAACTAGAGGTGATTGGAACAAGTTCTAACTAGAGGTGATTGGAACAAGTTCTAACTAGAGGTGATTGGAACAAGTTCTAACTAGAGGTGATTGGAACAAGTTCTAACTAGAGGTGATTGGAACAAGTTCTAACTAGAGGTGATTGGAACAAGTTCTAACTAGAGGTGATTGGAACAAGTTCTAACTAGAGGTGATTGGAACAAGTTCTAACTAGAGGTGATTGGAACAAGTTCTAACTAGAGGTGATTGGAACAAGTTCTAACTAGAGGTGATTGGAACAAGTTCTAACTAGAGGTGATTGGAACAAGTTCTAACTAGAGGTGATTGGAACAAGTTCTAACTAGAGGTGATTGGAACAAGTTCTAACTAGAGGTGATTGGAACAAGTTCTAACTAGAGGTGATTGGAACAAGTTCTAACTTTGTGATGTAGGTGAGTTTTTATCTGAGGAAGAACTAGCTGTGCTCGAGAATCCTCCAAAGGCAGGAGAGCATACAGAGGAGGATGTTGCCATTGGTTTTGAATAAAAATTTAAGTTATGCTTTTATATCTATTTAAAAGATATTTTATAATTTGTTGCATTTTATTTTAAGTTGGAATAATTTATTACATCAACTGCTGGATTTTTATTAAGTACGTTATTATTTTTAAAAGATTTTATGAATGAAGTTTTTATTTAATATTTGTTTAGCATTTAATGTTCTAAATATTTATTGATATTAATTTTAAGGATTCCGCTTTATTAAATGATTTTTGTATTTTCAATAATTTTAAATTAAGAAAATTAGGGTTTTATAACGATCCAATTTAACCTAATTTGCAAATCAATTTGGGGAAAAATTTTTAGGGTTTTCAAATTGGGGAAAAATTCAAATTAAATTTTGGGGTCGTTACATATTCATATGTCCTTCTTTGGACTGTGACATACGCCGAACCGCCCCCAACCCTCACTTAATCCACGTTGCATAAGTCTTATATATATAAATATATACATACATATCTTGTTCATGGAAAAATATGCGTTAAAACGTTTTCTTATGCTTGAGAAACATTCATGATGCATGAACATGAGGACTTTTAACTCATCAAGCCATGACAAGGATCATACCAGAGTAGACAACTTCATATTCACTAGCAGGTCATCAAATAGTATAACTCGCAACATACATGAATCCTTCAAGTGCAGACAGGCTCATTATCATAAAGTAAACATTTGACATCTATACAACCTAGTACTCCCACGATGTAGGGCTCTATTAGCCGGAAATCTTAATACATTCACTTACCTGGTCTCCTTAGCACTTGAGCTCCCTTCTCTTCAAACTTCTTCACCTAACATTTACTTGCTTTTTTTTTTTTTTTTTTTTTTTTTTTTTTTTTTTTTTTTTTTTTTTTTTTTTTTTTTTTTTTTTTTTTTTTTTTTTTTTTTTTTTTTTTTTTTTTTTTTTTTTTTTTTTTTTTTTTTTTTTTTTTTTTTTTTTTTTTTTTTTTTTTTTTTTTTTTTTTTTTTTTTTTTTTTTTTTTTTTTTTTTTTTTTTTTTTTTTTTTTTTTTTTTTTTTTTTTTTTTTTTTTTTTTTTTTTTTTTTTTTTTTTTTTTTTTTTTTTTTTTTTTTTTTTTTTTTTTTTTTTTTTTTTTTTTTTTTTTTTTTTTTTTTTTTTTTTTTTTTTTTTTTTTTTTTTTTTTTTTTTTTTTTTTTTTTTTTTTTTTTTTTTTTTTTTTTTTTTTTTTTTTTTTTTTTTTTTTTTTTTTTTTTTTTTTTTTTTTTTTTTTTTTTTTTTTTTTTTTTTTTTTTTTTTTTTTTTTTTTTTTTTTTTTTTTTTTTTTTTTTTTTTTTTTTTTTTTTTTTTTTTTTTTTTTTTTTTTTTTTTTTTTTTTTTTTTTTTTTTTTTTTTTTTTTTTTTTTTTTTTTTTTTTTTTTTTTTTTTTTTTTTTTTTTTTTTTTTTTTTTTTTTTTTTTTTTTTTTTTTTTTTTTTTTTTTTTTTTTTTTTTTTTTTTTTTTTTTTTTTTTTTTTTTTTTTTTTTTTTTTTTTTTTTTTTTTTTTTTTTTTTTTTTTTTTTTTTTTTTTTTTTTTTTTTTTTTTTTTTTTTTTTTTTTTTTTTTTTTTTTTTTTTTTTTTTTTTTTTTTTTTTTTTTTTTTTTTTTTTTTTTTTTTTTTTTTTTTTTTTTTTTTTTTTTTTTTTTTTTTTTTTTTTTTTTTTTTTTTTTTTTTTTTTTTTTTTTTTTTTTTTTTTTTTTTTTTTTTTTTTTTTTTTTTTTTTTTTTTTTTTTTTTTTTTTTTTTTTTTTTTTTTTTTTTTTTTTTTTTTTTTTTTTTTTTTTTTTTTTTTTTTTTTTTTTTTTTTTTTTTTTTTTTTTTTTTTTTTTTTTTTTTTTTTTTTTTTTTTTTTTTTTTTTTTTTTTTAGATCTAATAGCTAAGAGTCCTTCCCGAGTTCTTAGTTTAATACACAATGTAACCTGAAATCCCAAAACCAAAACAGACGGATTCGATAATGATAACTCAGGGTTGGTTGTTTTAAATGTCCAGAATCGATTCGGAATGACAATACCTATCTCGGGTTTCAAAATGTTCTTATTAATATTCGGCCATTGAAGAATCCAAACTTCAATACAGAGCTGGAAAACTGGGCTAATAAACTAACAGATAACCACATTGTTAAACCCGTACCTCGAGCACAAAGTAGCCGAGAAGTAGCAAGGAAACCGATCGCCGAAGGAGGGATTTCCAGCTGACAGAGAGCGAGAGCTTGGGAGAGAAGAAATCGCCGGAAGTTGGGGATGTCGGCTACAGTGGTTTAAATGAGGTTTGAATCCTTTCCTTTTTCTTTAAATACAGGCCTCAATCCTCCATTAATACAACTTTGCCACTCAACCTAGTTTAGATCCACATGTAATTAATTAAGCTTGGCATAAATCCTAAACTACGAAGATTAAATATTTATGACCGTTAATACAGTTAAGAAAATCACCTGGCCGTTAACTCGGGTGTTACAATATGAATTTTATGTTGCACCTATTATATGTTTAAGGTTAATAGATAATATGCAAAATTATTTTATTGAAAAATTTGTCATTGATTACTTTGCAAACAACTTGGTTTATCACAAAATTATAGATACATATTTTGCGAGTTTCAAATCTGATTTTTATTTTTTAAAGGATTTTAATTCTATTAGGTATTATTCATTGTTTGATATTGTTGATGATTTCAATCCATTAAATCCGTTAAATTTATTAATTTTTTTTACTAATAAATTTGTTCTCGTGCATGAAAGTAAAAAGGAGAAAAAGCGCGATCACAACAAAAGCAAGAGACTACAAAAATAAAGAGCTTTGTAGCATGGAAGTGGGCCCCACGAAATTAGCAAAATAAGACTCATAAAGGAGTTTTTGTTTTTAATTAAAATTTTGGTTTGACAATTACCAAATCGCCCTTTGTCTCATTTTCTATTTATTTCTCCGATTATTTCGTTATTTAACTAACGGTCCGATTTTTCAAAATTCTCATATTTCACCATAAATTCCTATTTATTATTACGGCTTTGTTAAAACCTTCCGTTCGTAAAACGGACTTAATCTGACGTATTTACAAAATTGCCGTTTACATTGGAATAATATTAAATCCCGTAAAGCCGGGTGTTACAGTATTTCTCTGTCGCACCATTTTCTTTTCTTTTTCTTTCTCTTTACATAGCTTTTTCTCTTGCTGTTTCCTGGTACTGAACGTTTTTTTCGTCATGTGGCACTTCATTATCTTTTATCAAGTAACAATCTTCAGCATCATCTGAAAATTTCATCGCTTTCAACACATTGAATGTGACTTGCTGATCATTGACTCTCATTGTAAGTTCACCTTTCAGGACATCAATTAATGTTCTTCCCATAGCCAAAAAAGGTCGTCCCAAAATAATGGGCACTTCATGGTCTGCTTCATAATCTAAAATAATGAAGTCTACTGGGAAAATGAATTTGTCTACCTTCACGAGCACGTCTTTTATCTTCCCTTGAGGATGAGTCAGTGAGTGATCAGCAAGTTGCAAAGTTATAGTTGTGGGTCGAACTTCTCCTATTCCCAGTTTCTTGAAAATCGACATGGGCATTAGGCTAATACCTGCTCCTAAATCACATAGAGCTTTTCCAACATAACTATTGCCAATCGTATATGGGATGGTGAAACTGCCAGGATCTTTTAATTTTGGTGGAATCTTGTTCT
>CM039508.1:15107548-15279230 GCA_022432975.1 Begonia masoniana
GCTCAACAAATGTCTCACTTTTTGATGAATTTGCATCTCTAATGCAAAGTGAATTTGAAATGAATATGATGGGGGATTAAAATTTTTCTTATGATTGCAAATAAAGCAAACTCCCAATGGTATATTTTTAAATTAAGAAAAATATATCAAAGATCTCTTAAAGAAGTTTGGATTGAATTTTTCCAAACCATCTAGAACTCCCATTAGCACAGCTACAAAATTGGATAAAGATGAAAATGAGATAAGTGTAGATATCAAGAAATATAGAGGTATGAATAGATCTCTATTATACTTAACGGCTAGTAGGCTTGATATCCTATTTAGTGTGTGCTTATGTGCTAGGTTTCAAGCATCTCCTAAGGAATCCTACTTAAATGCGGTTAAGAGGATATTCAAATATCTAAGTGGCACCTATGATTTAGGATTATGGTATCCAAATGGTACATCTTTTGATCTAATAAGACATTCTGACTCTGATTATGCCGAAAGTCTTGTAGATTGAAAAAGCACTAATGGAACGTGCTAATTTCTAGGTGAATCTCTCGTGTCTTGGTACTCAAAGAAACAAAATTTCGTAGCACTCTCAAAAGCCGAAAGCGAATATATCGCCGTCAGAAATTTTTGTGCTTAAATGCTTTTGATGAAGCAAAAATTAGAAGATAGGATACCGACAGTGATATATTCGCCATTAACATTTCCAAGAATCCTATCCAACACTCAAGAACTAAACACATTGAAATCCAATATCATTTTATAAGGGATCATGTACAAAAGGGAGATATCACTTTGGATTTCGTAAATTCTTCTGATCAATTAGCTGATATCTTTACAAAACCCTTAGATGAGAAGACCTTTAATGATATCTGGGTACGGTTAGGTCTAATTAAGATTGAGAAATCATGAAAGTTGAATTTAATTCAGAAAGTGTCGACCAATACCAGAATCGGTCGACACCTAACCTTAGTTTCATTCTGTATACGATAGAAGTGTCAACCGCTACTGAGACCGGTCGACACCTCAACAATCTGTTCTATTAATTTTACAAAGAAAGTGTCGACCGCTACTAAAATCGGTCTACTGTTGCATCGTTTTATAAATAAAACAGGTCATCTGAAACCCTAACCACGTGACCTCTCTCTCTCTCTCAATTTTCTTCGGTGATTTTCATTTCAATACCAAATCTTCGCCTATTTTCTTCTAATAATCATCTCCACTATTCCCTCTAAATCTCCAATGGCATCATCCTCACGCAGCAAACTCGTCGTTCGCAAGAGGAGATTAAAAAACCCTACTCCAACGACCGAACTAGAGCATCAATCTACGTGGCCTTCTCCATTCTTCAAAAAATTTGACTCTTTGAAGAGGTATGAAGATGATTTTCAATTCAAGCCCCTTATTTTAATTAGAAGAGTGGAATTCCTGGAGTTATCAAGCTTAAATTTGATAGAGCCATTAAAGGCTATGGGCCTATATGAATTGTTTAATCTTAGTGACCCATATTTTGAGACTCCGATAAGAATGTTCTATGCGAATCTAGAACAATTTGTGCGACCACTTAGGATTTGTAGCTATGTGTATGGAAAACACATAGAAATTACCTCTCATTCACTAAATGCTGTCTTGGAATGTGTTTTCAATAATTCATCAGAGAAATACTATGAGGCTGCAAAGGATCTGATTTTTGTAGGAACCGAAGATGGATCTAATTTTTTGAGAACGATCGTTAAGGATCCGTCACCTTCCAACGAAGCCTAAGTCCAAAGGTTTGAATGTACGTGCAAGACTTCTTCATCATATGATTACGTACAATCTATTACCCTGAGGTGGACATCGAGATCACGTTAGTGGGATGGATCTCTATGTCCTTTACAAGATCTATCGGGGTGAACCATTCAATGTGGGCTATGTAATTTTGAACCAGATGCTTCAAGTCTTCAACAATGCATCAAAATCCCTTCTCTTTAATCTTCTTTTAATGAAGATTTTTGAGATCAAACGAGTACAAATTTCAGATTTTGAAACCTCATTACATCTGAAGAAAACCGACTGGTACTCCTCATCCACTCTAGCTCGGATGTTTGGCTCAATGATGAAGGTGATTGGGTCTTTAAGGGAGATCAAGCTGGTGCTAGGGCTGGACCATCTCACATGGAAGTGGATGAGGGTGGTCATGAGCCAGAACAAACTTCTGAACCCACTTCAATGCAACTAGAGGGAGCTTCTGTAACACCCGACAATCCCGGCTAGGTGATCTTCTTAACCGAATTAACTGTCACCTTTATTTTTTGTCCTTTGATTTGAATTTAATGCCAAGGCTTACTTGATTTCTAATTGTGTGGTGGCAGAATTGTAATTATGAGGGATTGCAATTGATATAAATAGAAAATGGAAACCTTACCTCACTAAAACCTCACTGTAGCCGACACTCTCGGTGACTTCTCTCTTTTCCAGAGCTCTCTCTCTCAGCCAGCTACAGCCCCTTTCGGCGACTGATTCTTCAGTCTCCACCCCAATGAATTCACACCCTAGGTAAGACTCGACAATGTAGTTGCTGGTTAACCATTTTGAGCTCTGTTTTTCAGCTAAGCTCTGTAGTTTCGGATTCTTCAATGGCAGAGTTATTTTAGTGACATTTTAATCCGCATTTAGTAATGGCATTTCCGATTCGAATCTGGACATTAAGATAATCAACTGTATACAGCTGCTAGGTTGAATCTGATTATTTAGGATCTGGGAACTGAATCCACGCACACAAGGTGCTGACTAAAGAACCTAGAAGTACAAATGTGTTAGATTCTAGGATAACTATTGGTTAGGACTTTTAGAATTTTGTTTAACTCCGTAATATGAAATGTTCTAGGTGAAGAAGATTGCAGAGAAGTGCTCCTGATTGCTAAGAAAACCAGGTAAGTGAATGTGTAGTATTACCCAGCCATTAGGGCCCTACATCACAAGGGTACTAGTTAGAAGCTGATTTTCGATGTTTAAAGATTATCTGAGCTTTTGTCTGTTAGTTACGATACTTGAACTGTAAGAATGATCCTTGTTAGATGTATGACCTGTTCAGTAGAATGATGAACTAAGACTATCCCTACTCATGCATCACGAATGTTTCTCAAGCATATAAAAGTGTTTTAAGTGCATGTTTTCTTTCATGAACAAGATATGAATATGAAACCTATGCAACATGGATTATGAGAGGGTTGGGAGCGGTTTGGGGTATGTCACTGTCCAAAAGAGGGACCAAGAATACGACCTGCAAGGGACTATGTACACTTTCACTGTCGAACCCCCTTTACCGGCACAAATCCTCTCTTAATCCATACAATGTAAATGATGAATATGAATGATGAACATGAATGATGAATATGAACATGAATATGAACAAGAACAAGAAAAGATTCATGAGCATGCGTTTCTTTAAACTGTGCATTCATGCATATGTGTTAGCACTGCATTCCTTACTAAGCATTAGGCTTATAGTTTAAACCTTATGATGTAGGTGAAGAATTAACAGGTGAGGATTCCAAATTCAACGAGGAAGTCTAAGGCTGGTTGCTGGATGGTGCTCAGGGTGACAGTGCGTGGTTGGAAAAGGCGATTATGACCCGTGGTTACTGCTCATGTGATGTCAGTAAGGATTACGAAAACTGAGGTTAAAGTAGGATGAGTTTTCTCATGTCATTAGATACTAGAATATGACTGATACAATTTCTAAGTAGGATAGGGTTTCTCTTAAGAACGTCATTTACCTGTTTTAGCTTCTGAGCTCGAGAATGATTTTGAGAATTTATATATGTGATGGTCTGTTTTAATGAAGTCTTCTGCTATGTATACTCAGATTGAGTTTATGTTTAAGTCATAGCAGGATTATATTGTCATGATGAGAGTGTGTGAAAATTTGGATGTCCTCTATGGGTAAATGTTAAAGGTGTTTGCCCACCGATGGATGTTTTCTGTCAGTAGAAGTTGTTTAATAAGTTAAGGTTTCTGTCTTTAGGGTAAAGTCTATCGGATGATGTGAGTAAAGATGAGTAATCGGATGATGTGAGTAGTGCCGTTTTGATCGGATGAGTAAATCATCCGGCTGACGTCATCGGCAGGAGTAGTTTAAATTTTGTCGTTTTGTGATCGGATGATATGAGTAAAAATGAGTAATCGGATGATGTGAGTAGTGCTGTTTTGATCGGATGAGTAAATCATCCGGCTTACGTCATCGGCAGGAGTAGTTTAAACTTTGTCGTTTTGTGATCGGATGATGTGAGTAAAGATGAGTAATCGGATGATGTGAGTAGTGCTGTTTTGATCGGATGAGTAAATCATCCGGCTGACGTCATCGGCAGGAGTGGTTTAAACATTCTCGTTTAGCTATCGGTGGAAGTAAATATAAGGTTTGTCGTCTTGTGTTTTGGGCAATGTCTAAGAACCACGTGCATTACACATGCCCATCGGTAGGTGTCTTCTACTGGGCGACAGCTAATGAGTCACGCGAAGTGTACGTGACAATCGGGCGATGTGTCCCCTATCGATAAACGCCTGCATATCCATGCAGCCCGAGAACGATGGAGTCGGGTGATCTAAGGGCACCTTCCCTCTGCCCGATCGTGTTATGAAATCAATGTCTGAGTTTAGTCGCTCTGCTCTGCGACTAGTTATGCTGACAGTTTTATGGATGAGTCGAGTGTTGAAGAGTTAGTTTTGTCAGATATGACAATGGTTTAAAGTTCTTTCTGTAAAAAAAAATGTGCAGAGAGAATATTTAGAGTAAAAGTTCCACAAAAATATGAATTAGTCTCGGCCCTTAACGGGGTCGTGACAGCTTCTCTAACCTTGAGGAAAGGTTCAACAATTTGGAGGCAAGTGTAGCCAGCATAGGGACTGCTATTGAATCCCTTAAGAACTTAGTTTTCAATCGTCTTGATCGGATGGAAGCTGAACAATGTCAAGAGTTCATCGAGGTTCATGAGCATCTTGACTATCTTCAAGATTATTGAGATGATGAATATGATGAGGAAGAAGATTCTCTAGCCAATCCTACAGCCGATCCCAGTGTTCCTCCATCTGAGTGATATTTTTTTTTAGCTTGTGATTCTCTTAGTTTGCGAGTGTCTTAGTTTGAAGTTATCTTAGTTTGTTGTCTGTTATCGTTGGATATTGGTACTTATTTTTTTTGCATCTAGTACCTATCTATATTTTTGTTTGGACTCTCTTTTGAAATATTTGAAATGCTATCTTATTTGTGTTGAATGACTTACGCAATGATATAATGTTTTATGCTAGTTGACTGTGAAATATTTATTTATTTTTATAATGTCAAAGGGACGAGACATATTGAAAAGTAGAAGATTTAAGCAAATCTATTTAGTGCATATATTGTGGGGGAGCGGTATTTGATATAAGTATGAGGGAGTGTGAAATCAATTTATAATTTGTCATCATAAAAAATGGGGAGATTGTTAGCTTACAATGAGTTTAAGATTAATGTTTTTTTAGATGATGTTTAATTAAAATGTGTTTAACGGTAATATGGTTTTGATAATGATATTTAATAAATTGATTAACTTAAGAAATGAATGATTTTGCAAGTACCTTAATTGAAAATACCCTTGAAGAAGGGTATTTAGTACTAATGAGTTTTATTAAGTGTGTGATAGTCAAAATGAAGAAAACAATTTCAGAGTGCCTCAAGTGTCGACCGATTGCCACATAGGTCAACCAGTTTAAACAGAGAAGAAACAAGTGTCGACTGAACTGGGCAAGAGTCGACCACAAGGAACAACTAGTGCAAACAGAAGCAACTCAAGTGTCGACCTGGATATACAGGTGTCGACCGATGTATACAGAGAAGATGAAAGTGTTGACCACACTATAGAAGAAGTCGACCGGAACATATTTCAACGGCTATCATCTAACACCAACAGTAACAAAGTGTCGACCAATTCTCAAAGAGGTCGACCGGCACTACTGACAACAGTCTTCTATCTACGCACAACGGTAACAAAGTGTCAACCGGTTTTAAGACAGGTCGACCGCTAGTAGACTAAATTCAAAGGGTACTATAAATTGAAGAATGAAGACCTTTAGAAAAATAAGAAGGCTCCAACGAACGTGAAATATCTCTCAATGATTCACAAAGCTTTCACTTCAATTTTTTTCCTCTCATTCTACTCACTTGAGATTTTATTTGTTAAGAGAGTGTTACTTGAGTTTCGACTAAATCATTTATACTGAAAACATTGAGAAAGAGTGTATCCCTAAGAGAAAAGTGTAAAGGCAGTTGATTGACACCCGTGAAGATCGATCAAAGGTGTAAAGACAGTTGATTGATGCCCGTGAAGTTCAATCAAAGATTCTCTCAGAAAAGAAGGAAAGAATCTGCAAGGGGAGTCCTTGGAGCACAAACGTAGGCAAGGTTGGCCGAACCGCGTAAATTGTAACACTCAAAACTTTCGTACATTTTGTCCCAAAAATATTTTGTACGATACATGGGGATTATGAAAAGTACTTTTGGTGTATAATTGATAAGAAATTATGGAAAATTAAAGAAAATGGTGAAAGGGATAATTTAAATCAAAAGAGGGCAAAAAAAAAATTAAAAGAATGCACAGTAGTCTGGTCATTTGGTAATTAAGCTATAATTAAACTTTATATTAACCTAAAACCTAATCTTCTTCTCCTTCACGATTTGCATCACCTTTTTCCACAATTGAAGCTTTGCTTTCACGCCAAAGTTTCACACTTCAAGAGATTTAAGGTAAGGAATGTTTGGGTTTTTATTTATACTTGTTAAAAGACAAATATGACAAGTTTTTGGATGTATTTTGTGCATGGGTGTAGAACCTACGAAAATTCGGATTTAAGGCTTGATGTTTTTCACTTATATGGATGTTTAATCTTCATATAAATATGTTCTAAAGGATTGAATGGATAGGAAATGGATAGTATGTGTGTTTATTCAAGAAAACGAAAACCGATTTTAAGGTTTACACAAAATAGGGCAGCCATGGTTTTTAAGAGTTTCGACCAAACTCTTGAATTTTAATTTGCTTAATGGCCTGCACTATTAGAAATTAGACTCTTAGAGGAGTCCATAGCACTTGGAATTACTCAATTCCGATTTAAATTGAGAAAGTTATGGTAGTTTGAAATTTGATGAAAAATTGAAGGGAATTTTGAGAAACTCACAAGGCAGTTCAGTTTGCTCAATTTGCTGCTAATTTTGGTGGGTGGTGAATTCTACCATCTTAAAATAGACTCTTTAAGGAAATTTTAGGCTTTAGAATTAAAGGATTTTGATAAAAATTGAGTGAGATACGCTCAATTGAAGTTTAGCTTATAATTAGTGTAAATCCAAAAATTTTACTTTGTTTGAGTTAAGTTTCTGAATTGAATATTTTGTTAGGTTGTTTGAAATCGACAAAAACAAGCTAACGTATTTCAAGCATAAATTGCAAAGGTGTCGAGGTAAGTCTTTATGATTTGCTTGGCCGATTTGACCTACACCACAAGAGCTTGAAGTAATTGAGGAATTGGAGATTTAAATTAGTTTAATGCAAGAGGGATGGGTAGTTAGGTTTTGTTTAAGTTATTGAATGTTTTGATGTTCATTGATTGTTATGTACGTTTCTTTATTTTTATGCATAGTACATTGTCCATGCATCATGTTTTCAAAATAACATGAAAAATGAGGTTATGCATATGTTTTTATGAAAAGAAATGAACTAATGAAATGAACTAATGAAATGAAATGAATGCACGTAATCTCGATCATGTCGGGGTGGAGTTCAGGCATAGTTGTCCCGTACGTGGAGCATGTTTTCTGTAATGACTCTTAAACTTAACCCTTAAATTCTCGTGAGAATTTTTCTTTTTAAACATTCTCAAGTGAACCCCCTTCGTTAAATCGTTATATTTAAGTATACCCGTTGAAACATATTTAAAAGAAAATCATTTAAATAAAACCTTGAAAAACAAAAGAGGAATCGACCAATAGAACAGAGGGCAAAAAGGGCCAAAGCCCAAAAATTTTCCCTGTTCACATCTACCGCTCACCTCCACTGTTCACTTCTACCGCTCACATCCACCGCTCAACTTCTGCCAAGCCACATCCACCGCTGATCACATCCACCGCTCATATTCACTGTACACTTCTACCGCTCACTTTCACTGTACACTTCTACCGCTCACATCCACCGCTCAACTTCTGCCAAGCCACATCCACCACTGATCACATCCACCGCTCATATTCACTGTACACTTCTACCGCTCACTTTCACTGTACACTTCTACCGCTCACATCCACCGCTCAACAGTAACCGAACACATTTGCCAATTGACTTTGACCAACACTTATATAAACTTCTGCCGATCACAAAACGACAGAATCTACTGCTTACATATACCGCTCAACAGTAATCGAACACATCTGCTGATTGACTTTCTCTGCCAGAATACTTAACTAAACTTTATCGTCCACATGCACGTGACTTTATCGTCCCCAGTCCACGTGACTTCTTTGTCCATGGGTTACATCGTCCATAGACTTACTTAACTTTTCGTCCACAGACTTTGGACGATGACCTTCTCTTATAAAACACTTAACTCTAAACTATGCATTACCCAATCTATCGCCCCTTCCTGGCGATCGATCGACTAGCTCTCTGGATTTTTGTCCAAAGAACTGCCTTCATATTCTTTCCTCTATAACTATACTCTCTTGTTTCATCAAAGACTATGCATGCTCTACAAAACTTATAAAAATCATTAAACGACAATTTCTCCTTAAGGGCTAACCAAATAACATTTTTAACTTCTCCATACATGCAATATGCCTGAGTTAAGCAGTACCAAGCACCCTAAAATGAGTTCTATACATTTCTTTCTATTCTATCACCCATTAGCCCAATACAATCCCAAAACCACCAAAATACTCAACCTATTGCTCTCACGGGTCAAGTTCGCACCGACTGCGCAGCGCACTCCCACAGGCATTCCTCTTCAACCAGCTCATCCATCTAGCGGAGGAACGTCTTCCTCACCTATTTCGAGTTCACCTACACCATAAAGACACTCTATGAGAATAAATCTCAGTAAATTCTACGTAAGTGACAATGCATGAACATGTATATGCAATTTTCATAAACTTTCGTGCATTCATTTCATTTATCAGTTCGTGTTAGTCGTCACATTTCAGTCGTCTCAGTCGTCTCATTTCAGTCATCTTAGTCGTCTCATTTCAGTCGTCTTAGTCGTCTCATTTTAGTCGTCTTAGTCGTCTCATTTTCATTCGTCTATTTAAGTCATCACATTTCATTTCTTTTGTGAAATTCATGTATAAATCCATTTTTCATGACATTTGTAAAACGATGATGCATGACAATAAAAGCGTAACATAAACATACAACATGCGTACCATCAAAACAATACAAACATAACCTACAAAACAACTAACCCTAAACTACCCAACCAAAGCATATAAACATAATATCACCAAATAATCCTCAACATCAAAACTCGACTTATGGTGTAGGCTAATCGGCCACAGTAAGTTACGAGAACTTACCTGTCGTCCTTAGAAAATCGAGCTCCGTCCACAAGAGTTGTTCACCTATGGCAGTTAACAACATTCTTCATTAAAACGAGCCTAATCAATCAAACTCCAATAATAACCACTAATTCAACTAAACTTTCACCAACGGTCATAAATACATCTTTTAGAGGCACAAGTACGATAACCTTAACCATTTCTAACTTTACTCAACGATTTTTGACGAAACTCTAACGAAACTCTAACCACATAACAACTCAAAAATTGGAAACTAAAGCCAGGAAACACTAGAATCTTACCTAGAAAGCGATTTCGAGAAGAAAACGAAAAGGGAAGCAGTTGATCGGAAAGGAATCGACGTTGATTCGTGAGGAATCGCCGTGGAAGCCAAAGTTGCCAGAGAGAGTCAAGAAAGCTCTCTGAAGAATCTCTTCGTGAAATAGAAAACTGAGTGGAGGAGGAAGTGTTTTTATCTTTTATAATATTTAACTTGGCAATTACCATTTTTGCCCTTTATGCTAAAATCTTTGCTTATTTCGTTATTTAATTATCGATTCGTTTTCTCAAAATTTTCTTATTCCTCCAAATACTCTGATTTACTCATATAGTTCTAATAAAACTCCATATTCACCAAACGGGCTAAATTCCCAATATTTTCTAAAATGTCATTGTATGGCAAAATTAAAAACCTGAAAAATCGGATGTTACATTTTCCCCCAATAGATGAAGAGGGCTATCTAACCGCATGATGTGCCACCTCCATCTGGTGAGAGTAAACCCTCGGTGACATCTCGTTATGAAACGAAATGAATGAAAAGACACTGCATGATTTTACGAATAGCATATGCATGACATACATTTATCATATACGTTGATTTGCTAAGCCTTTAGCTCGCTAGTTATCTCTGTGGTGTAGGTGACATTGAGGAAGGTGAGGATAATGTACCTCAACCCGATGAATTAAACAGTTGAAGACTAATGTCCGTAGTAGGGCACTCATGGCTGTTGGAGCATATTTTGACCCGTGGACTATGTGTATGTGTCATGGGAGATGTTTCTAATTTTGATGTATACAAGTGGCTTATAGATAGTTAGATTTTTCATTTTGGATTACTGGAGATGTTGGCGAGTCTTTTGTTTTTCGTCTGTATGGATACGTTCATTTTAGACATATCCATGCAGTTCGTTTCTAGAATTTTGCTAAGTATTTATGGTGTTGATGTGGTGCCAAATTATTATGTTATTAAAGTATAAGTGTTAAGTTTATGGTGTATTTACGGGTATTTTGGATGTTTACAGAGGAAAGGAAGTGGATTGGTGATGAGTAAGTAGAATTGTTTTAGTGTGGAGGAAAGGTGAAGTGTTAAGCGTAATAAAGATGGCAATTTGCCTTCGAGGTGTCGATCGATATTGTGAGGTGTCAACCGGTCACTGTACAAACAGAAAACAGAGGTAAATAAAGTGTCGACCGAAGTTATAGGTGTCGACCGATTTGTGTAGAACCGGCAGTAAGTGTCGATTGATATTGTGAGGTGTCGACCAGTCACTATACAAACAGAAAATAGAGGCAAATAAAGTGTCAATCGAAGTTATAGGTGTCGACCGGTTTGTGTAGAACCGGCAGTAAGTGTCGACCGAAACTCGTGGGGGTCGACCGAGATTCTCTTTGCTAGTTTCAAACTTAAGATTTTGGTTAATTTTATTTTATAATGAGTCTTCCAGGCACGAATGTTTTCCGCTGCCAAGGTTTAACGTTTTAAACAATGTCGCTTGTGGAAATGAATAAAGTCTTTGAATAAAGTCAAAAAAAAAATTATATGCTAAAAAATCAAGTACGACAAGTCTCGTGGGCCGCGAGGGTCGTCACAAGTTATGGTATCAAAGCGCCCGGGTTGAAAAATCATTTATGTAGACTGCCCAACAGCACAAGCCACTGCCCAGATATGCTTCCTCAACTGTAAGTATGTTTATGAGTTTTTTGCATTTTCTAAGATTTATCTGTTTATAAACTTGTATAGGATTAGAAAAATGATCAGAGGTAGAAACAAGAGGGATGACGCCATCGATCGACTGACTGATCTACTCGATTGGCAAGCTCAACATATGGATCGACAATCTCAACAACTGGAAAGAATGGTGAACCGAGAGAACCAAAGGAACCAAGAGTTGGACATTCTTAACCATCAGGGCAGTGAGAGATTTCAACGACTCCGACCTCCCATATTCGATGGACAGTCCACGGATATGCAAAGGAGTGGATCTGAATTATGGAGGATATGTTTGGCTATGCGAAAGTAGAGAATGGGGAAAATGTCACATGTGCTGTAACGCCCCGAACCCGACCCGGCTCGGTGCATCACATACCAAACCAAACCCGCGTTTAAAACATCGTTTAAAATGATTTTCGAAATTTTTTCGACCTGGTTTTCGGGTTTTTCGAACCCTCGAAATTTATTGGAAAACGGGTCAAAAATACGTTTAAAATACGTCGGAAAATGTCGGGTCAAAATATTGTAAAAAAAAGAGAAATTTAAAATTTAAAAAAAAAAAAAAACAGCCCAAATGGGCGCTGGGCGCCGCGCGCGCCCAGGCAGCGCGCTAGCGCGCGCTGCTACGTGCTGCTGCGTGCGCGCGCGCGCCCGCCTGCGCGCTGGGTGCGCCCCGCAGGTGCCAACCGCGATCGGTCGCATTTTGGGCCCGATTAATCGGGCCCGCTCGGGCTATTTTCACCAAAATTGACCCCGGCCGCGATCGATCATGACCCATGCCCGATCGGTTGGGCTGGCTCGGGTATTTTCGACCAAAAACGTCCCAAAACACCCTGTTTTGACTTTTCTTGACTTTCCCGACCTTTCTACACTTTTCTACGAGCCCGACACCTCCAAACATCCCGAAATTTTTACCTTACACTCCCGACACATAAATCTTCAAATCCCGTAAATTTTGTGGAAAGCCGACTTCAAACGGATAATTAAAAAAAATAGCAAACATAACCCGACGTTAATTGTTTTAAAACCAAAACGGGCGGCGTAACGCCTAAATTTCTTTAAACCGAAACCTGAAACCAAAACACGAAAATATATGTTTTCAACTTCCCAAATACGACAACCAATATCCACAATACCACCGACTAAAAACTTTAAAAATAACTACGAAAAACATTTACAAATACACGTGTTAAATCCCCCACTTTATCTAAGTTATTTCAAACCAAAATTCTTAGAAAACCATTACAAAATTAACTATCACAAAACCTTCACCTCCCACACTTCCCGAGGAAGACAATAGCCGAGACGCCCCGACAATAACCTGCACCGGCGCACCCCGTACTCCTCCAACTGCAACCTAATCCTCGGCGGTCCCGTCTATCTCACCTGTAGAGAACTCGTCACCTACACCATAGAACACAAAACGTAAGCCTAATGCTTAGCAAGTAAGGAAATGCACCAGAACATACTAAATGCTCGACTCAACCCTAACATGCAGTTTCTACACACTCTGTTGTTTTCTTTTCGTTTCGGTTGCATTTATCTTTCACTTTCAGGAGAATCAAGTAGGCACACGCCCCCACACAGTCCAAGACGGCCACGCCTTGATCCACGGAGCTAGACCGGAGGCACACGTCCCAACACAGTCCAGGACGGCCAACACGAATCTCCCCCAATCGATCGTAGAATCCTCATTGTGCACTTCAAGCACGAACAGGTCGAGGTATTCATACTCACAACACATTACGTACATTAGCAGGGCATCTCGAATAAAATCCCTCGTGGGGTGCTCAACGAGCCACTTGCCCAACGAAGCTATTTTACTCGAGACCAAGTTGCATATCACTTCTTATCTTTCATCCACATCATCCTCACCACTCAAACATGCAAAACTCGTGATTTCGTAGTTTAGAAAACAATGATGCATGACACCCGATGCGTAACAAAAGCAAAACATAACAAATAAACAAAAAATCCCTACCGTTCTATGGTGTAGGCCCGAAGGCAACAAACACTCATCCACTACTTACCTGGTTGCTCGATACGTTCCCGTTCACTTCGTCCGATCAAATCACACGTTCGATCACCTAAAATAAGAAAATTTACTTAATAACAAACTAAAAGATTCTATGGAAATCAACTAACTAAACTAAAGAAATTCTTAACCTAAACTAACTAGATTATGGCACAAATCATTTCCAACACACCAAACCCGATTTTTATGAAATTTACCGACGTCCAACTTTAAACGGCCATAACTTTCTCGTTTTTCAACGGATTTTGACGTGCCACCCCAACTCGGAAACCTCTACACGTCTACTATCCATTGAATCACTCAAAGTAACCAAACAAAGTAATTGGCCAACTCGAAAATCCAGCAAACAGAATCGGGTATATAGGTGTTCTTCAACCATTTTTGTGGAACACTTCACCAATCTTCAATCTAACCCTAACATCTACCTAAACCAAGTCATTCAACAACCAAATCATCAGAATAGGAAGAAATCTAACATTTAAATCCAATTTTCGCACTTCACATTCTAGGGTTTTCAAACCCTATGCCATCCCCCACAAAACACCCTAAAAACACTCCTAATCTTCCTCCAAAGTTACAAAAACCAAAACCCATAAAGTTTTTACCTTAAATGCCTTGAGAGAATTGAAGAAAGGGGAGGAAGAGGCGGCTATGGAGGATGAAGGAGAAGATCGACGAAGGTTGAAGAAGAAAAAGGAAAAACATCACTTTAAACCAAACTTTCTTTCCACTTTTGATTTTCCTCCTCCAAGCTTTCTAAAATTGTAAAACCACCCATTCTTTTCCCCTCTTTCTTTCTTCCAGCGTGTATCCTCTTTTCACCCTCACTTTTCATTCAATTAATGCATGTAAAATCCTATTGGTTGTTTGACTTTTCAATCCCTTTGGTTTGAATTGTCAAACCACTTTTCTCTTTTCCATTCTATTTCAATGCACAACATACCACTTAAATGAGTAACCCTCCTAACACTTCTAACCGAAGCTACGCACGCTACAGGAAATTCCCGAGTGTTACATGTGCTACGTTCCACCTTGCAAAGGACACAAGATTTTGGTGGGACACCGTCAAAACCACCATCGATGTAACGGTGATGACTTTGGAGCAATTCAAGGCTGTATTCTACGACAAATACTTCAGTCGTACCGTGTGAGGAAACAAGGTGGAGTTTGCTCAGTTACGAAAGACTGGCTCAATGACGAAATGTTCGGCTGTTCGAAGCATTATCACGATTTGCAGTTCACCTGGTAAGTGACAACGACAATAAGGTGCATCAATTTGTTCAGGGTTTGAAGCCTGAAATCTATAAGAGCGTGAAGATATCGAGGACTCTGGATGTTCCCTATATGAGCATTGTGGCCAAGGCCTTGGAAGTAGATAAGGCCGAACAGAAATTAGTCAAGCTAAGGGAACCTGCGAGGGGATTCTTTTGAGAGATTCAACCACAATCTCAAAATAGAGGATGACAACCAAGAGGTGGACAACAACAACAACAACAACAACAACAACAACAACGAGGAGTAAAAAGGCCGAATGATAAAAGAAATGATCAAGGTAAAGGAAAGCAACTACAGGAGACTTCTCAGAGGCCTCTGTGTCCTAAATGCCAGAAGGATCATATGGGCGACTATAGATTAGGTACAGATAGGTGCTTTTGATGTGGAAAGATTGGCGATTTTGTCAAAGATTGTCCGAAGCCAGGCAGAGAGCAGCAGAGATTTATGCCGAGAATTTTCGCATTCATAGAGCCTGGTGAAGAGGAAGGAAAGTGCAGCGTTCCGTGATAACAGGTACATTACCGGTGTAGTTGCCTTTACATTGATCGATACGGGTACTACCCATTCATTCATTTCATCTGCCTGCGCACTTAGAGTTCAATTGACGCCCAGTCCAGCTGATTGTTTTTATAGTGTGATGTTACCATTGGGGGAACATTTACACTAAGATCAAATGGTTCAAGATAATATTATTTCAGTAGAAAATAATACCCTTTATGCCAGATTGATTATAATGGATATGAAGGGTTACGACATTATTTTGGTAATGGATTGGCTATCCCGCCATTATGCTACTATCGATTGCAGATCGGGGATAGTGTCTTTCAGCTTCCGAGTAAATAAAAGTTCACCCTTCAAGCGATGAAAGAACAAGCGGGAGTCATGTTTCATATTCTATGATGACCCAAGAAAAGTTTAGAGATAGGTGCTCGGTCTATTTAGCCAGTGTAATTGATACTCGGCTACTCAGCGATTTGAAGTTAAGTGATATTCCAATTGTTCGAGACTTTCCAGAGGTTTTTCTTGACGACCTTCTAGGTTTTCCTCCAGACCAAGAAATTGAATTTGTTATCGACGTATACCCAGGAGCAGAACCTGTGTCGAAGAACCCGTATAGGTTGGCTCCTACCGTGTAACGCCCAGAAACTTTGACTATGGGTTTTGAGCCTATAGTTTTCGGGTTTTATTGTTTAAGTGCTATAGAGTTTTAATTCATAGAAATAGTAAATTAAGTCCGTTTAGCGAACGGAAAGTTTCGATATAACCCTAGCGATAAATAGGAATATTTTGCAAAATAAAATAATTTTGGAGGAACCAAATTGATAGAAGAAATAACAATTAGAGCTAAGGAAATGAACTAAGGGCATTTAGGTAATTTTGGAAGTCAAAATTTTAATAAAACATAAAACTCTCTCTCTCTCTTTTCTCACTTCTCCCCTCCAGAACGCGAGCCACCCCTCCCTCGCGATTTTTCTCCTCCGTTTCGCCATTCTCTCTCAACGCCGGTGATCCTCCCTTTTCCGGCGATTTTCCCTTCCACTTTCTTCAACAAATCAATCTTCTAGGTAAGCCCTATGTTTTAGTCAAGTTAGTTGTTGTGTTGGTGTGGCTTTGGTTTAGGGTTTGTGAAGAACATTTAGGGGTTTCGTTAGAAATTGTTTTGGATTGCTATATTTTGTTTATTAATAGAACTAGGGTTGTTAATCGAGTGGATTGAGGGAATTATTGATGTTTGGTGGTTGAGTAGGGTTAAATATTGGTTGTTGAAAATGGTTTGGAGGACATTAATGGAGTTTTGAAGTTAGTGAACACCAAGTGCTCGATGAAATGCCCGAATGAGATGGATTCGAGTTTTTGGGAGATTCACCTTGGCTCGAGATTTCGTTTAGCTTTGAAATTTATGATTTAGAGTTAATACTAACGACGTGCTATGAAATGCCTTAGGTAATCCAAGCTCTTCAAGGACGGTGCTCGGCATAGCTAGGACACCAGGTAAGTGGGTGTTAGGTTTCTGGCCGTTAAGGCCCTACATCGTGTCAACGTTAGGCTTTTTGTGTTTTTGATGATGATTTTCTGATTGTGGGGTTTAATGAGTCGGGTAGCCTAGGATGTTAGCTATTGTTTGTTAGTTTCGTTGTGAGCAATGTATGTTCATGCACGTTGTGAATTGTTTGATGGTATGTTATGTGAATTCCTCATGCATCATGTTTTACTCAAATGTCATATGAAATGTCTCCATGCATGAATTATGTAAAGGAAAAAGTAATGATAAGTGTGGGTGGGACTGTATGGCCATAACAATAGAACTATTGTCACTATCCACGCGATGGATCATGAATATGGCCGAAAGGACTATGTACACGCACTTGGCCTACACTCCCTGACAAGATGCCTACCTTAATCCATGTCAACGTTAAATGTTATGAAAAAGAATAAGAATAAGTAAATGAACAGGTTTTATGAAAAGTCAAGCATTCATGCATACGTCATCTATAGTGCATTCCCTTGCTAAGCATTAGGCTTAATGTTTATGTTGAATGATGTAGGTGACAGGTGTGAAGGTGAGAGTTCTCTCGATGGCAAGGAATAGGTGGTCGACAGATGGTGCTCGTGGCGACGGGGTGTGTTTTGGCAAGATTCGATGACCGTGGGTGTACTCCGAGCAAATTTTGGGTAATTGATGTGAACTTGTTTTGATGTTAAAATGTGAGGGATTTAGGATTTGTGGAGAAACTTTATTATTTAGGAAATCGTATAGTGGGTGTAGGTTTGAAGTAGTGCTATTTTGAAGGATTTGTTAACGTATGTCTTTGATGATGTTTTAGTAAATTTCGTGTTTATGTTCGATGTTCGTTTTGAGGATTTGATTGGGTTATATTTGATGATTTTAGGTGATTTACGACTGTATGGATACGCACGGTTTTAGAGCGATCCATGTAGTCCAATTTTGTAAATTCCAATATGTTGTCATGTAAAGTCGTGAGTCGTTTATTTGGGTGATACTTGGACCGAAGAGGGGATTAGTGATGAAGGGTTGGTTAGAAGTATGTTTAGGGGTGAGTTATTGTGGAGGTTGTTGTGTTTAAAGGTAGAGTGCAGGGCGTGAAGGAAGAATGGAAGAAAGAAAGAAGGGGGGGAGGAAGCTGTGCTCTCTTGAGAAATTCCAGAGAGAATGCCGATTGATCGCCTCTTGGAGGTGATCAATCGCCTCTCCCCAGGCGCTGGTCGCTGCTCTCTGGAGGAATCCAGAGAGCGTGGCGACTGATCGCCACAAATTGTGGCGATCAGTCGCCACAGGCGATTTGCAACAAGCGACTGGTCGCCTGTTGCAATCGCCGATGGGCGATCAGTCGCCACATTTACTGGCGACTGATCGCCATGTTATTTCTTTTAATTTAAGTTTTATTTTAATTATTTAATAGTTTTAATTGATTTAATTGATTTAAGTTTTAATTGTTTTAGTATTTGTTTTAAATGAATTACTAAACGAACTTCGATTTCAATTCCGATTTCGATTTCGATTTCGATTGAGGTTTCGCCCTAAGTACAGTTAAAGTTAAAAGTTAAAAAAAATAAATAATAATGATAGTACGGGAAATTGGGTACGGTATTAGGGTCGTGACAATTATGGTATCAGAGAGACAGAGTTTTAAAAGCGAATTCTGTGAAATGCCTTCCAAAAACACACCGCCGCACGAGGACTCTCCATCGACTGTAAGTGTTTAAGTTTAAGTATGATTCTAAATTGTTTATTTTGTGTGTGTTTCTTAATGTGTCTAGGAACAAGAAAATGCCAAAAGCACCTAGAAAACCCGGGGAGAATCCTATTAGTCAGCTTATCAACATAGTGCACCGACAATCAGAACCGATAGAGATTTTTCCCAAGCGAGATGGATATAGTGATGGACAAGATAGTACTTCATGGGACCGGGGTAGTGAACAAGCTAGTCAGTTTCGACCTCCGATATTTGATGGATGTGTTATAGATCCGATACAGGCCGAGGTGTGGGTTCGAGCAATAGAAAGATTGTTTGACATCATTAAGGTGAAGGAGGTAGATAAGATTTCTTATGCGATGTGTTATCTGGTGGGAGATGCAAGACTTTGGTGGGACAATGTCAAGGTCATGGTTGATGTGGGGGAAATTTTATGGGAACCATTCAAGGAATTGTTTTATGAGGAATATATTTACAAAGCCGCATGGACAAATAAGATGTCAGAGTTTCCCCACTTTTGACAGACAGGTACAGTCACAGAGTACGTTAGAGAATTCGAAGCGTTAACTCGTTCCGTCAGCCACCTAGGAAAGGAGAAAGAAAATAAGACCTATTATTTCGTGCAAGGATTGAAGGAGGACATTTATAAGGGTGTGAAAATGTATGGAGTTAGGGGTGCTTCCTACGACGAAGTAATTGTACAAGCTTTTGAGTTAGAAGTCGAGCTACAGAATAAAAGTCAAGAGAAGTCCGTCGAGGGGTCCCTCAGCAAATTTCGGCCACCCCCAGTTGACGAAAGGTCACAACCAGCGAGGGACATTACGAGGCCCAATAATTCACCGATTGGGCAGTATAGGAGCAAACGACCCCGCAGAGCTCGTCAAGCTCCTCCGTGCTCTACATGTATGAGGGGTCATTTCGGTGAGTGTAGACTGTATTCAGACCGATGTTTTAGGTGCGATAGAAGGGGTTACAAAGCCAGAGATTGTCTAGGACCGAACGGGATACCACCATGTGGTCCTTCGAGGATAATTGCTATGACCGAAGATCGGGAAGCTGCCCAACCAATTATGGTTCCAGGTATAATTTTATATCAGCAATTAATAGAGTGGGGTGGTGGTTAAGAGTTACAAATTAATGACGATATTGGTGTGATAGATAGGAGTAGGTTTGAGAATAGAAAGGTTAAAGAATGTAGGGAGTTAGAGATACGAGGATGTAGACCTCAATTTAAGGAGAATGAGATTGTAGATGTCAAGATAGGTAACCTGGCTTTGATACTACCGGTATGTCTAGGTGAATAGGATAATATAGTAGAAACTTGTATGTTTTAGGCTCGCGTGAAGTTGGAAGTATATATAGGAATATAATGTTTGGGTGTTCAGCTTAAGTGAACTGTCGAGAGAATAAGGAAGATGTTGCTTACTTTTACAAGGATAATGTGATTGATCGGTACAAAGTCGTGAATGTATAATCTGGGTGATTGCCTAGGAGAATTCGTATTGACCAATATTGATGTGAGAAACAAAGAGATTTAAGCGAGGTGAGTAAGTTAATAAGTCTAGAAACAATAAAGGATCAAGGTTGTACGAAAGGTGATACCGAGGTTATATAATTTAGCCGTTTTCTATAAGATAGGTACCATCTTAAAGGACTAAGCAATGAAGGACAATTAATGATACGTGGAAAGATTATGACCGCCACTATATATAGAAAAGAAAACTCAATGAAGTTAAGGATGACCGGTAATTATTGGACGCGTTAGGCATTGGGGTACTGCTTAACCGAGGAATGTAGGATAGAGTTTAAGAGTTAAAAGAGATGGTAAATCGGCAGGAGTAAGTATCACTTATAGGAAACGTAAGAAGGTAAATGATCCCAAATTCTTTCGGTTATGAGCGTTAGAGTTAGGGAACGAGTCTATAGTTGGTGCAGAGTAAGTTAAGAACCCCAAACATGAGGCTTATTTCTGGGGTGGATGTAGAAACACCATTGCTCGAGGAACTAGGAGGGGAGACTTTATGGAAGAGATATTTCTAAGTTTTGAAAAATGGAAGGACAAGATTTAGAAATTTTAGAAGATTAGGATTAAGATTGTAAATCTATTTACAACAAGTTTGCTAACAAGAAAATTGTGGATAAATCATTGTGAAGAAGCCAAGGAGAATATTTAGAATCTGACTAGAAGGAATGAAAGATAGTAGGCTAGTTAGTAACTTCGAGAAAGTCCTCATGGAATATTGATAATAAGTGTAAGACATTGTAAATTAAATAAAGGGTTTAAATATGAAGTTAAGCTCGAATGCGAAGTCTTGCGAATCAAGGGATTGGAGAGTTATCAAGTACATTAGAAATAAGATTAAATTAGGAATTTCAAGGCTCGACCCGTATGTAATGAAGTCGAAGCCAAAGATTTTGTAAATAGCTAAGGTTAAAGTGATTAAACTCAAGTGTGCGAAGAAGATCGCAACTTGAGGATATAGAGACTATGTGGTGTAAGATAAATGGGCGGTTAGGTAGACTTTTGAACTTTGGATTATATCATACGGGTAAGTGAGAAAATTAACTGGATCAAATGGAAGATTGATATAGGAGTCAAGTAGTGGAGGTTGTGGAAATTGGAGCAGGTTGGATGAAAGGGAGAATGATTTACACGAAGACTGTGCGAGTGAGCTTAGAAGTGAAGTTAGAACAAGAGGTATTGGGGATGTTGCGACTCGTATGTTACGTCGATTTGTTTGTGCACTCTTTAAGGTGTTGGGTGAACAGTTTAACTAATTTGTCAGTGATTGACGAAGACCGAGGTAAAAGTTGGACAAGAACAAGCGTAGTGGACATAAATATAGAAGGACACCGTGAAAGCGTCAAGGGGTAGATTTGAGCATTTAAAGCTCTGTGTACGAGAATGGCATTAGAGTGGTTAAGGAAATGTTGTAATTGCCCAAGGTAAGTAGGTTTAGAAAGCGAGAGTGATAATTTGGAAAGGAGATAGTAGGGTAGAGAAAAGTTTGAAATGGAGGGCTAGGATAAGAGATCCATGTATCAGATTCTTAGTGTCACGAAGTTGAAGAAACTTTGAGGGTTTGATGTGGTTAAGTGCATGTTGTTGGCACGAAATAAGAAAAGTTAGGGACTAAATGAACTTAGCTCGAGGAAGAATTAGAGTTGAAGTTAAGTTAGAGAGGATCGAGAGTCTAAGTGATGGAGGTTGAGTTGAAGTCGATGGATGTATGAGCGATTGAATTACGAAGTGCGTAGTTAGAAGGATTTAGAGCTTTAGGGATAAAGGGAACTATCAAGACCCAAATGGTGAGTAAGACCATAAGGGTTTCAAGGATTAGTATTACGAGCATCGTACTTAGATAATGTGAGGGTGAGTAATTAGAAGTTGACCAAATACTAATTTTGGGGACAAAATTCTAAATAAGGAGGGTAGGATGTACGCCCAGAAACTTTGACTATGGGTTTTGAGCCTATAGTTTTCGGGTTTTATTGTTTAAGTGCTATAGAGTTTTAATTCATAGAAATAGTAAATTAAGTCCGTTTAGCGAACGGAAAGTTTCGTTAGAACCCTAGCGATAAATAGGAATATTTGGCGAAATAAAATAATTTTGGAGGAACCAAATTGATAGAAGAAATAACAATTAGAGCTAAGGAAATGAACTAAGGGCATTTAGGTAATTTTGGAAGTCAAAATTTTAATAAAACATAAAACTCTCTCTCTCTCTCTTTTCTCACTTCTCCCCTCCAGAACGCGAGCCACCCCTCCCTCGCGATTTTTCTCCTCCGTTTCGCCATTCTCTCTCAACGCCGGCGATCCTCCCTTTTCCGGCGATTTTCCCTTCCACTTTCTTCAACAAATCAATCTTCTAGGTAAGCCCTATGTTTTAGTCAAGTTAGTTGTTGTGTTGGTGTGGCTTTGGTTTAGGGTTTGTGAAGAACATTTAGGGGTTTCGTTAGAAATTGTTTTGGATTGCTAGATTTATTTTATTAATAGCACTATGGTTGTTAATCGAGTGGATTGAGGGAATTATTGATGTTTGGTGGTTGAGTAGGGTTAAATATTGGTTGTTGAAAATGGTTTGGAGAACATTAATGGAGTTTTGAAGTTAGTGAACACCAAGTGCTCGATGAAATGCCCGAATGAGATGGATTCGAGTTTTTGGGAGATTCACCTTGGCTCGAGATTTCGTTTAGCTTTGAAATTTATGATTTAGAGTTAATACTAACGACGTGCTATGAAATGCCTTAGGTAATCCAAGCTCTTCAAGGATGGTGCTCGACATATCTAGGATACCAGGTAAGTGGGTGTTAGGTTTCCGGCCCTTAAGGCCCTACATCGTGTCAACGTTAGGCTTTTTGTGTTTTTGATGATGATTTTCTGATTGTGGGGTTTAATGAGTCGGGTAGCCTAGGATGTTAGTTATTGTTTGTTAGTTTCGTTGTGAGCAATATATGTTCATGCACGTTGTGAATTGTTTGATGGTATGTTATGTGAATTCCTCATGCATCATGTTTTACTCAAATGTCATATGAAATGTCTCCATGCATGAATTACGTAAAGGAAAGAGTAATGATAAGTGTGGGTGGGACTGTATGGCCATAACAACAGAACTATTGTCACTATCCACGCGATGGATCATGAATACGGCCGAAAGGACTATGTACACGCACTTGGCCTACACTCCCTGACAAGATGCCTACCTTAATCCATGTCAACGTTAAATGTTATGAAAAAGAATAAGAATAAGTAAATGAACAGGTTTTATGAAAAGTCATGCATTCATGCATACGTCATCTATAGTGCATTCCCTTGCTAAGCATTAGGCTTAATGTTTATGTTGAATGATGTACGTGACAGGTGTGAAGGTGAGAGTTCTCTCGATGGCAAGAAATAGGTGGTCGACAGATGGTGCTCGTGGCGACGGGGTGTGTTTTGGCAAGATTCGATGACCGTGGGTGTACTCCGAGCAAATTTTGGGTAATTGATGTGAACTTGTTTTGATGTTAAAATGTGAGGGATTTAGGATTTGTGGAGAAACTTTATTATTTAGGAAATCGTATAGTGGATGTAGGTTTGAAGTAGTGCTATTTTGAAGGATTTGTTAACGTATGTCTTTGATGATGTTTTAGTAAATTTCGTGTTTATGTTCGATGTTCGTTTTGAGAATTTGATTAGGTTGTATTTGATGATTTTAGGTGATTTACGACTGTATGGATACGCAAGGTTTTAGAGCGATCCATGTAGTCCAATTTTGTAAATTCCAATATGTTGTCATGTAAAGTCGTGAGTCGTTTATTTGGGTGATACTTGGACCGAAGAGGGGATTAGTGATGAAGGGTTGGTTAGAAGTATGTTTAGGGGTGAGTTATTGTGGAGGTTGTTGTGTTTAAAGGTAGAGTGCAGGGCGTGAAGGAAGAAAGGAAGAAAGAAAGAAGGGGGGGAGGAAGCTGTGCTCTCTGGAGAAATTCCAGAGAGAATGCCGATTGATCGCCTCTTGGAGGTGATCAATCGCCTCTCCCCAGGCGCTGGTCGCTGCTCTCTGGAGGAATCCAGAGAGCGTGGCGACTGATCGCCACAAGCGATTTGCAACAGGCGACTGGTCGCCTGTTGCAATCGCCGATGGGCGATCAGTCGCCACATTTACTGGCGACTGATCGCCATGTTATTTCTTTTAATTTAAGTTTTATTTTAATTATTTAATAGTTTTAATTGATTTAATTGATTTAAGTTTTAATTGTTTTAGTATTTGTTTTAAATGAATTACTAAACGAACTTCGATTTCAATTCCGATTTCGATTTCGATTTCGATTGAGGTTTCGCCCTAAGTACAGTTAAAGTTAAAAGTTAAAAAAAATAATAATAATGATAGTACAGGAAATTGGGTACGGTATTAGGGTCGTGACATACCGAGCTGAAAGAACTGAAATCCCAACTAGAAGAATTAGTGAACAAGGGTTTTGTTTGACCGAGTTTTTCTCCTTGGGGTGCTCATGTTCTATTTGTTAAGAGGAAGGATGAGACACTCAGAATGTGTATCGACTACCGAGAGTTGAACAAACTTACGATAAAGAACAAGTATCCATTGCCTTGGATAGAGGACTTGTTTGATCAGCTACAAGGTGTCTGAGTCTTCTCGAAGATTGACCTACGCTCGGGTTACTATCAGCTGAAAGTTAAAGCTGAAGATGTTCCAAATATTGCATTTCGTACTAGGTATGGGCATTACGAGTTCTTGGTAATGTCTTTCGGAGTTACAAATGCACCTGCAACTTTTATGGATTTAATGAACCGTGTCTTCTGAGGGTACTTGGACAAGTTTATCATCAGTCTTTATCGATGACATCTTGGTTTATTCACGTACTGAGGAGGAACATAAGGAGCATTTGAGGGTGGTTTTGGCAAACCTGAAGCAACACAAATTGTACGCAAAGCTTTCTAAATGCAATTTTTGGTTGGATAGAGTGAATTTTCTGCGGCATATTATTTCAAAAGAGGGAATTTCTGTTGATCCGGCTACGATACAAGCTATTAGAGGCTGGCCGAAACCAAGAAATATTAGAGATATACGTGGTTTTTATTGGATTGGCCGGATACTATCAGAAATTCATTGAGGGATTTTCAAGCATTGCAGTGTCTCTATCCCGTTTGACGATGAAAAATACGAAGTTTATTTGGTCACCAAGCTGTGAGGAAGGTTTCCAACAGTTAAAACTGAAGTTAACTACAGCTCCAGTCCTGATGTTGCCAGTTGAAGGCGACAAGTTTAGCATATACTGTGATGCATCTAAGATCGGATTGGGATGCATACTAATGCAAGGAGGAAGGGTTATTGCGTATTCTTCTCGACAGTTAAAGACGTACGAGCAGAACTACCAGACTCACGATCGTGAGTTACCAGCAGTGGTCTTCGCGTTGAAAATATGGAAGCATTATCTCTATGGACAGCAGTGCGAGATATTTTCAGATCACAAAAGTCTGAAATACTTGTTTACGGAGAAGGAGTTATATATGCGGCAAAGGAGGTGGTTAGAGTGTAACGACCCTAATTTCCCATAACACTATTCCTAAGAATGACGTAAAATTTAAACTTTTATTTTATTCTTTTCATCTTACTTCTTTAAAGACAATTAAATTCATCAAGCGGAAATCAATAATTCCTCTCGGGTTTCCTCAAATGAACAGTAAAGTCCATACTTCGTATCGGGTTTCATTGAAGGTATAGTATTTTTTCTCTCGGGTTTCTTCAATTTAAATAGTAGGGGTCGACGTGGACGACAGAAAACAGAAAACAACGTGGACGACAGGAAACAGAAGGCAGTGTGGACAACAGAAGCCGCGGGCAACAGCGACTATGGTCAACAAAGACCGTGGACAATAGAAACTGTGGACGACGTTATCACTTACAGCGTTTATTCATCCACGAGACTCATTCATCCACGTGACTTATCGTTCACGGGACTCATTCGTCCAAGTGATTTATCGTCCACGGGACTCATTCGTCCACGTGACTTATCATCCACGGGACTCATTCGTCCATGGGACTCATTTGTCCACGTCTTTGGACGACAACTTTGGACGATGACTTTCTTCTGTCACAATACTTAACTGGACTTTATCGTCCACGGACTTTGGACGATGACTTTCTTCTGCCAGAATACTTGACTGGACTTTATCGTCCACGGACTTTGGACGATGACTTTCTTCTGCCAAAATACTTGACTGGACTTTATCGTCCACGGGCTTTGGATGATGACTTTCTTACTGAACACTTAACTGAAAACATATAAAATCCCGACTCTAAACCATGCATTACCCGATCGATCGCCCCTTCCTAGCGATCGATCGGCTAGCTCTCTGGATTTTGTCCAGAGAGTTGCCTTCATAATCTTTCCCCTGTATCTACACATCATTTACCCCAAACTTTCAGAAACATTAAAAACATCAATCTCATTTACCATTTCATCAACGTCAGTACTTACACTATCCAGATACCAAACACCCTAAAATGAGTTCTATACAATTCATATACTATAATCCCTTCAGCCCGACACAACCCAAAACCACTAAAATACTTAACCTATTACTCCCACGGGTCAAGGTTAGCGCTGACTGCCCAGCGCACTCCCACGAACATCCTCCATCAACCGTTGCATTCATCTTGTGGAGGAACATCATCCTTACCTCCTTCAATATCACCTACACCATAGAAACATTCTATGAGCTAAAGACTCAGTAAATCTACGTAAATGAAAATGCATGCTATGCGTATGCTGTTCGTAAAATCATGCAATCATCCTACCTTTTTGCTATTCATTTCCTTTTCGTATACATTCCTACCTTTTCGCTATTCATTTCCTTTTCGTATACATTCCTACCTTTTCACTATTCATTTCCTTTTCGTATACATTCCTACTTTTTCGCTATTCATTTTCTTTTCATATACATTCTTACCTTTTCGCTATTCATTTCCTTTTCCTATACATTCCTACCATTTCGCTATTCATTTTCTTTTCGTATACATTCCTACTTTTTCGCTATTCATTTCTTTTTCATATACATTCCTACCTTTTCGCTAATCGTTTTCCTTTTCATGAGACATATGCAGAGGTTCATTTCTTTCATGCCACTTCTGAAAACGTGATGCATGGACATGTACGATACATCAAACATAAAGAAAGCATAAACAGTACATGAAATCTAGAAAAACATTATAACCTCACAATTATCCTAAATTACCCATCCCACCTACACTAAAGCATATAAATCTCCAAGTCCTCAAATCAACAACTAATCTTATGGTGTAGGCCAATCGGCCAAGCGAGTCACGAAGACTTACCTCGGGTCCTCAGCACCCCGAGCACTATCCGTGAGTTTTGTTCACCTAAGCCAATTCATAACACACAGCATTAAAACCAAGTCTAAACCAATCGGACTCTCCATTAGTTCTACTTAGCTATTCTCCATAATCGTAAATACCTTATTATCATCCAACAATTCAATAACCAATAATTTCTAACTTCACACAGCAATTTCAAACGAAACCCTAAGAGAACTCTAACCGATTAACAGCTTTAAAAACCCAGATACTAACTTCTAAAATGTTAGGATCTTACCTAGGATCGCGGTGGAAGAAGAAAGCGTGAAGAGAATCGATGATCGGAGTGAAGGAGAATCGGTGTGAGGGAAATTGTCGTCTAGATGCAAAGAAATAGCCAGAGAGCTTAGGAGGGAAGGAAATTCGTGTAAGTATTGAAGGAGAAGGGAATTCGGGTATTTTAACTAAAATTGGCTTGTCAAATGACCCTTTTTTGCCCTTCCTTTGATTTTATATTAGTTTCATCCTTTGTTTCGTTGTTTAGCTAACAGTTAGGTTTCTCCAAATTTTCTTATCTCGTCATTAATTCCAACTTATTGTTAGGGCTCTATTAAAACTTTCTGTTCGCAAAACGGACTTAATCTGACATATTTGCAAAAATGCCACTATATATTGGAATATTATAATCCCGTAAAACTAGGTGTTACATAGAGTTTGTCAAGAGTTACTATTTTGAGATCAAACACCACCCAGTTTGTCAAGAGTTACTATTTTGAGATCAAACACCACCCGGGGAAAGCGAACAAAGTAGCCGATGCTTTGAGCAGAATGCCTACGGCGAGCCAATCTTCAACTTCAACAATGTCAGTATCGCTGAAAACTGAAATTTCCAAGTTCCATTTGGAGATTGTTTTGGATCTGTCAGCCATGCTTACTGCCATTTCGCTGAAACCAACAATTTTGGACAAAATTCGTGAAGCTCAATAGAAAGATAGGGAGTGTGAGAGCTTCAGATTGAGCATGACCTCTGATGATTTGTCTGATTTCAATCAGTCGGAGGATGGAACGTTGAAATTCAAGAGCAGGTGGTACGTGCCTGATGAAAAAGAATTGAAAAAGGAGATTTTATTGGAAGCACATTCATCGACTTTCTCTGTACATCCCGGTAGTACAACGATTTATAGAGACCTAAAACAACACTTTTGGTAGCCTAATATGAAGATGGATGTTGCTAGGTATGTGGAAACCTGTTTAATCTATCAGCAGGTCAAAGCAGAACACCAAAGGCCGGGTGGAACTTTACAGCCGCTACAAATTTTCTTGAATGGAAATGGGAGCAAATTTCGACGGATTTCATTGTTGGACTGCCCAGAACTATGAAAGGGTACGATGGAATCTGGGTTATAGTGGATCGTTTAACAAAGTCAGCCCATTTTCTACCAGTCAATATGACGTATTCCATGGATCAACTTGCAGAGTTGTATGTCCAAGAAATTGTCAAACTACATGGGGTTCCTGTTTTGATTGTTTCAGACAAAGATCCGAGATTTACTTCAAAATTCTGGAAAAATCTGCATAAAGCTATGGGAACTCAGTTGAATTTTAGTACAGCAAAGTTATTTCTTCTTCAGATAAAAACTCACCTACATTACAAAATTATAAACTATGAGAATAACTCAGTAAGCGAAAATATGTGCAAGTGCAAAATCAACATTATATTTTACTGAATCATGACTTAACAGTTACATACTAGTTGGAACTCATTTTTCAACATTCGTTCATACTTAACCATCTCATTGTCAATCAAGTGTAACCATCTCATTTTCGGTCAAGCGTAGTTATCTCATTGTCGTTCAGCCTTTGCTATCACATATTTTTCGTCAATTCCATCATTTTCATACACATACAAAATGTCCTACCAATTTTATCTTCATACAATTCTATGTCAATGTTTAAACATGTATGTCAAATATCAAAATCATGTAAGAAATAATTATAAGAAAATAACATAGACTTTCTGATGTAGAGCCATAGTCAAAACGTTGAAAACATGGTATTTTCACTTACTTAAATTCCCAGATGGTAGGGTTATCGGGATTTTCCTAAGATTGCAAAATAATATCCTGCCTAAAATATTTGGTATCAAATTCCTACTTAAATAAATCCAATTTCAGAAAAATTTAGGTAGAATTTCCTTACGTGTACTCTTAAGTCGGACATGGTTGAATTGGATATATTCGGAAGACTTTCAGAATTTTTCCTACCTAAATCAAAGATTTTATATTAATTTTCTACTTTGATAAATCCATTTAAAAAAGATTTAGACAGAAATTCGTTACTGGTTTATTCTTAGATCGGTTCAATTGGACTGGATTTGGTTCGATTGGATAGGATCTAGTTCAAATGGGCTGGTTCGGTTTGCTGGACCAGTTCGGTTGGACCACCTTTAAGTGAACCGGTTAAATTTGGTTCAAGGGTTGAACCTTAAAACCCGATCTCCTCTCCTCCTCCCTTTCTGCATTGTCTTCCTCTTCTCGTTGCACACAGAACACGGGGCGTGTGTTCATCGGAGAGAGGAGTCTGAGGCTCTGGTTGGAAGGAGTTGACCCCGACTACCTCGGCCAGAAGAGGAGCTCTGTCGGTAGCCTGACTGCTCGGGCAGAGGTGCTGCCTCCTCGGAACTCGTCGCCGGTGACTGAAGTGGAGAGGTAAGAAAATCTTCTCTGGTTTAGAGAGCTCGAGAGAGATTTTTGTGTGAGTTTTCCCTCTCTCGAGCACCTCCATTTATAGGAGGGATTTTGAACAATTTTCCTCAAAAAATTTGAGTTCCATTCGGATTTTCAGGCTGGAAATCCAATGCCAATCGGATTTTCAGTCTGGAAATTCGATGTCAATCGGATTTTTAGAGCTGAACACCTGCCTCTCTCCAGGTTGTAAATCCAATTTCGAATCGGATTTTTAGAGGCTCTGGGGCTACAGCTAACAAAAATCTGATTTCCAATCGGATTTTCAGAGGGTTCTGGGTGCTACAGAGTGTTGAATCGGATTTTACTATGATGTTGAAAGATTTAGGGCTAAAATTTTAGATTTTGGTTTGATTTGGGGATTTTGAATTTTGAATTTGTAATTAGAAACTCTAAATTGTTACATCTGGTGCTTACTTTTTCTTCTTCAAATGAACTCTATATTTCCTAAAGATTAACTATATGTTTACTTTTTTTTTACTCTCTAAACATACCCACTGACGTATCAAACTATGATTGATACACTTAATGTAATAAATTATAAAGAATTAATTTAGTATATTAATTACATAAATAATTGTAAAAACAAGTATTTTTAATTACTTAAAATTTACAGTGTTTGATTTTCGCTATGAGAAAGAATTGGAATAAATTTTGATATGGAGTTTAGAGTACGTTCGGAGTTGTGATAGATGGAACATGAAGAATTTTTTGTCTAATTTAGAGTATGAGTATAATGAATGAATTAAATTAAATGGTGAGGTTAAAATGTAATTATGTAAAAGTTTGATAAATAGGGTTAGGGAAACCCTATTCCCCATTTTGCTTGGCACCGCAACGAGAGTGAGAAGAGGGAGGGTGATTCTCTCTTTGAGCGATTCATTGCGTCTTGTGGCCGGGAGATTATTCGTAAGGCTTTGTGCACCGACTTTCGTAAAGGGATTTTGAAAGTTGATAAATGTTTCTCCTCCACTTTTGATGTCGATGTTTATGGTTTTGTGGAAAACATATTCGAGCTTGGAAACCCAAATTCGTGAATTATTTTTGGTCTATTTGAGTAAATTTAAAATTTATGTGAGTTTATTTGTCGATTGAAATTGGAAAGTGAGAAATGACGAGGGATAACATTTTTCACGAATGCTCGTCTATGGAAATCGCCCAAGTGTCGATCGCTGTGGAAGTCGATCAACACTTCAAACCCTGCTAGAAAAAGAGACGCATCAAGTGTTGACCACTTGAATGAAGTGTCGACTGTGTACATTTTTATTTTCAAAAGGTGTTGACACTTTAGAAGAAAGTGTCGACCGCTAGTGCATTTGGTCAGAAACTTGAGAGTTATGAAGTGTCGACACTTCATCAACCCGAGTGTTCTAAGTGTCAACCTGGTGGGTCGCCCCCACTAATGAGTATCAACCGGTTCCTCATAAAGTGTCGATCTCACAATGTTATTTTTTTGAAAAATTTTGTCGCCTCAGCTCTACGCACTTCGACGAAGTTTGCAACCGTTTATAGTGTCATTGAGTTTCTAGTCTTTGTATATGATTCATCATTGTGTCTTCCCTTAGTGATGAGTGAAATAATCATAATGTTAGTTTTGTTTTAGACTCAGAGAGGATTTCAAGCCAAAAGTTGAAGTTGTGTCTCCGGTTGGAAGAATGAGCGTTTAGCGTAAAGATAGAGAATTTATATTATTTGGAATGCATTTGCATCATTGTTTTCTAAAACTCTATTTTGGTGAGTCGACACCTATTGAAACTCTGATGAGGCCTGATCGCCAGCACATCAGTATTTTTATTTGTATTTATTTACAATTTACATATTTATCATTGATATATGGTTTCTTACATTGTTGTGATAGAGGATTGATCCTCATGATATTTTGGACGGTCTCAGTGTCAAAGTATCAGAAAGACATCTCAATACATTTTCTGCTACCTGAAAGTTGTCATGTTTGTACGTTATGAAATGGGTAATAGGGTGGTGATGACGTGCTTTTTGAGTTTTAAATCCTAAATCTGATCGGGATATATTTGTTAATTATCGTTTATACGAGTTGCTTCGTAGATGGCCATTGTTCACCAACAACCCGGGGTAACGAGGTTGAATCTTCGAATTACACGTTGACTTATGAGGTATTGTTGGACTTCTGTTGCCGCCTTTTTATATATATGTGTCGAAGGAGTCCTTAAGTGAGCTGATTTTCATATGATAAATATGATGATGACTATATTTTCATATAGTCTATCTATGTATGTGACAATATTTAACTTAATTTCTCATCAGTGGCTCGTGGAGCCTGTTTTCTAGAAAAATGAGTTTTCATAAGACAATGTTTGAAAACTATTTTGACACTTCATCACGTTTTGAAAGAAAAGTAAACAAGTTTTACATGTATTTAATATAACATTTCTACTGAGTTAGTCACTCACCTCAAAATACTCTCTCCATTTCGAGGAAAAAACAAAAGAAGTGAGTAGCTGGAGATTAGAAACAATTACTTTATCTTTATTTTCCTTGTTGAGTGTTTAGTTACTTATGGTGGGAACTTATTTATATTTAGGTCTGTATAAGGTTAACTATTTGGATTTGGATGTTTAAACCTTAGTAAACTGCTTTTACTTTATCGCACTATTATATATGTGTAATCACTGTGTGGATCTTAACTTTTAATTAATGTTCAAATCTTCCGCTGCGAACCAAGTCTTGGGCTGGGTGATCGTGTTTTCTCCGAGGACCGGTCTCCCAACCCGGCATTCTGTTATGTCTGCCTCCGGATCATGACAATTATAGTTTGACACATTATAAAATATGTTTAGATATTAGAGTAAGAGAATAAACATATCATTACTCTTTCCTAAATCATTTGATTATACTAATAATTTAAAATTTTTATTTTAATGTTGATTAGTTATTTAAATATAATAAAACAGTTGATAGTTTTTTTTTTTTATTTACCAATTAATTACATTTTGAATCACATAATTTTTTTAAAATATTACTCGATAGTCGATATCATGAAGTTACAGTTCTTTTACAAGTAACCCGACGTGTCGAAAATCAATAATTGTGTGGTTATATTTGTGTAGTAGTCTACTCACAGACTCCCACTGGTCGAGTCCATGAATGTCTCTGGCGTAGGGCAATGGCAACCCCTCTAGTTAGTATGAAGAACCTGTGGATAGTGTCGAGGAATTTCAGCTCGCTTAAAATTCTAGACTAGATGCTGATGACATCTTCTAACTCGTAACTAATTGTGCTACGTCATCAGCTTTCACCATTCTTCTTCTTGCTAGTAGTTTAAATACAGAGTAATTAGAAGCCACAAGATTCATTTTCCACTGTCAGATTGATAGTGTTGATGCAATTTTATCAGAAACTTTGGAGATTATGCTACAACATTAGAACAACTCATTTACAGATATAGAATAGTCGTTGTTAAGAAGAATCATGATCATTATAATGTTGTCCATGTAATATAATCACTTAAAGCTGATAAGTAATTAATTCAAACTAAAACATTAAACGTAATAAAAGTGAATGCATAAAGATTTAAAGCGAATTGATATCACTTGGAAAACATCATTTTTCCAATTATATAGTTCTGAGTGTGATTTCAAGAACACTCAATTTTCAAAACTTTGAAACATCATTTGTCAATCCAAAATCAAACTATGTTCTTCTTCTATTGTCTCCTTCTCCTCTGCCCTCATGTCGTATTGTCTTTAATGTCATGAATTATACTTGCTCCATGAATCAACATTTGTTTAAAGTTGCATAAGATCCATCACATATGCATGCAGCAGTCTATATAAGTTTCTCAAATAAATGAAACAAAGCTACTCCAACTACTAACCGAGCATTTTTGTGAGAGAATTTGTCGATTGGCATTCTAGGGAGCAAATTGCTTTGTATACATCATTTTTCGTGCATTTTCAAGTAAAAAACAAAAACATTTTTCTTTTTATTATGGTATCAGTGACTAGCATTTAATATATATATATTACAACCTAAGGTCGTATGGACTAATTTAAATCTCAAATTTGAACTTTTGTTTAGTGAAATTGCTAAAGTGTCAACGTAACGACTCCAAAACAAATGTAAGAATTTGATCCCAAGCAAATTCGCATATTAGAACCATGGCTCTAGTGTTTCATTGCGTCAAATTTTCCGTCTTACCACTCAAATATTGTTAGAAATCAAACGACAACCGGAAAAATAAAATATGATGTTAGACACCAGATTTACGTGGAAAAATTCTTTTTGGAAAAAATCACGGGCAGAAGAACAAACTTACTATGAAAATTGAAATACAACCGCAAATTTTGAGACTCTAACTTAGATGAATTTATTGAGAAAATAAAATCCTAATTAAATTCTCAATATGGATCTAATCGGCCTGATCCAAATAGAATTCAGGTCACACCAAAATCTAACAAATACCATAATAGATAAGTTGGGAACAAACAGTTTATCGATAAACAATGTGGCGAGCATCAAAGCAAGTGTTAGTTCAACAAGACAACTGCAAAGTAAGTGTCGTGGACTGTATAATCGTGACATCAAACCCCCCACTAAAGAGTTGCTGAAACATAATCAATATATCAGATTCTCCTCCACAATTTCACTTGTAAATGCAAATATATTGCAAATATATTGACATTAATTTTTTGACAAATAAATATTTATAGAAATAATATTTTATTTCATTAATTTCAAAGTTGGTAGTTTGTTTCTTGGAAATAAAGAAATAATCTATTCAAATTATTGAATGAATGGATATTGGAAATCAAGATGATGTTGGTCAAAGTTAAAATAAGGAAACTTAAGGATCAAATAAAGTAGTTGAAAATCTAGAGGCTTTAGCTTTTTGAAAACTTTGTTTTGGAAGGCCGATTTGAAAGATATTTGATGGATTATATCAAGCCTTGAGATCACATTAATTATGGAATACTTTCCTAAGTCTTCGAGATCCATATCCAAGTAATTTGTGGTACTTTCCTAAAATATCATACGAGGTGTCTCTCAACTGATTTAGTGAGATTTGGTTTTCTTATTTTTCGCGGCTTTAAATTTCGATTTGGTATTTGAATTAAATCTCAGATAAGGCAGTTACCAATCATATTTAAGCTTTCGTTTCTAAGGAAGCGTGGACGGATTTTTCATTATTCTGGGAAAGAGATTTATTGATTGGCAAGTCGTTGCCATTCTTTCTCTCTCTCACGCTTCTGCGTATGGGTTTGTGATTGATAATTCAATTCTTGAATAATTATTTTACACCTCTATTTATGTTTTGGAATTCATCAATTATTCAAGTGTGTTGATTTATTGCGTCCGAAGACAACGACCTGATGTTACAGACGGTGTCTTAAGAAGCAATCTTCTTTATTCTTCATTGAAGCTCAGTCTCGGGAGAAGACTGCATTGGAACTCGGGAGGAGTTCTGTTTATCGATAATGAGAGCTTGTCATTCTGATCGTGGGCAAGAGGATCTTGCCATACATGGATTTAGGGAGGAGTCATCAACAACAAGGGGATCTTGTTAGATTTAGATCTCGGGAGGGATCGATCTCAAGTCGAGGGGAGCTCGCAAAAACAGTTTCATTGGGAAGTTAGAAAATGGCGGCGACAAAGATAAGAGGGAGTATTTATTCATTTAAGTCTGTTTGTCTTGTAATTTTGTAAACTCGTGAAATATTTTTATAACTGGGCGTGGCCCTGCAGACGTAGGCAAATTGCCGAACTGCGTTATCAACCTCCTGTCTCTTCTCTTTCCGCATTTTTATAATTGTCCATCATTACATTAATTATCGGTGTCACACGAAACACTCTGTATGACATCGCATAACTCATCTTGATCTTTTATCACTAAATCATCACGTTCTGTCTCCTTAAAATAATATTTTAAGGATGTTTCAACAAGCAAAATTTGGTTAGCAGTGGCATCTATGAACTGTCTATGTCTTGCCATTGTAGGGTCATCCCCTTGGTATCCATAGATCAACCTCACAGCCTTATCAAACTCTTCCAACTGCAACAAATTTATAGTAGACATACAAATTATCATATAGAAAGTGGGAATTTTGAAAGAAAAAGCAAACCATCCCGAGTATTTTGGTAAATGAAAAAATTCGAAGATATTTCAAGAGCTAGAATAATAAATTTAGTAATATCAAATTGAGCATGAATTTACGAATTAAGAGGTGATAATTTAGAACGAGAAAAACAGCCCAATCCAATATGCTTTCATGGACCCTTCATTATCATTAAAGATATTAATTCGATCGCTTCTACATCCTATGTATCGAATCATTGGTCGTAATGTTAGAACGTTGCAACTCCTAGGACCTTTGTTGTCCCTGTAGTTATCATAATTAAATTATGATGTTATGTATTTAGTTATTTTTCATCAATTAATTAATTGAACTCAATTGATTTAAGGCAAAAGTCACGATGATTTAAACTTACTAATTAATTTAAGTTACAAGTTATTAAATAAATAATTGCAAAATATAAAAATATAAAAAACAGTGGGATGGAGTTTCTCATGTTTTTGGTACCAGTGGAGGCCCGCATGAAAGGTTATGAGCTCAGTGGTTAAGATCAACTGTGTCGCCGTGGTTGGGCTTTCAGATTTAGGATCATTAAACTTACTAAAAGCTTTTGGAATTTTATGCAATAATTTATGTAAATAGTACAGTTTTCAATTTTTGTGAGTCATGTTTCATATTCTACTGTTTTGGCTTTTGTTTTTACATTTAAGATCTTTAAATAATGCAATATCTCGAGCGTCTCCTTTGATAGATCGAGATTGTTCGATTGATTTTGATCGTTGATTTGCAAGAATCAATCTCGAGTTGATTATGGGTAGCGTTCGTGGTGAATTTGATGACACAAAGTAAACACAGAGGATCTTCATGGTTACATAAAAATTGAAATATTTATATAAGATGTAAATAAAAAAATTAGTTGGGATCGGATTCTATCAAAGATATTGATGTGAACATAAAGATTTTTTCATCAAAAAAAAAAATTATGACAACTCGAAATGGTTTGAAAAGTAAGACGAGAGCATACGAAACTAAAATTATCAATTCGTTTCGGAAAAGTATATGATCGAGACTTATAGGGCGACACCATATGATCTAGACGTATCGAAGATATAGACTTATCGAACAACAAAAAACAAATAAAAAGAAAACCCGATATTTGTTTTAATGTTCGACATTATTGCTAGGGTTGCATGGGGGGATATGAATAATGATTTCAAACAAGAATAGTGTTGTCTATTAGAGGACGAAAATGCAAAAGTAACACGTGTGAAATGCGACAAGAATTACTCGTCTCTTTTGAGCTGCATCTATCAACTCTGATGGCAATTGTTTTCCACATTATTTCATCTTCTATTCTCCGTAGTTATCATGATAGACGACTTTGTATTTGCATTGCAGCCTCAACCTTTTAATCGAAGAATGCAAAAAATTCAATACACGTGTTTTTTAAGCTAAATTTGTTGTGGTAAACCCATTCTAACTATTCAATCAAAGTGTATAATTTTGTGTCTAGAGTGAAATAATCAAGCATGACGTGACAAAAAAAGAAAATCAACTACCAAGCTTTTCCGTAGATAGCCCAAACAGGTAAAGATCACGTACATGAGAAATTTACCATGAGGAAATCAATGTAAAAAATAAGTTTTGTTACTCACGCATAATATTTATATATAGTGCATCTAAAACAAATTTAATAATTATGTGTCGAATAATCTTAACCGTTCTTTGTGAAAACCCTATTAATGAATGTTTGGTCAATCTTACTAAAAATTTTTTAATCGTTTGGGTAAGTAGTTGAACTATTCATAAAGACAAATGCCATCCGACGGAAGAAAATTATGAGAAGTATCAATCAATTAGTGGTCACTAAAGGACCATAACTCATAGACATGATTTACGATCATACATTTGAACAAAAAAACTCCTCTCAAATTATAAAAGGTTCATTGTTGCTATCACGAGACTAAAAGCATCAATTGAAACAATTAAACGAATCTTCCACTTAATTATTAATGGTAGAGTTGTTGTTGATAACGACTATAAAAGACTTTATCGCAGAAACTCCTATAATAATAGAAACTTTTTATTGATCACGAAACGATCATACTTTGTCAAATGCCATCGTGCCGTGAGATGCTTAAATGTCACTAAGCTTACGTTTTGAACTATAATTATTGCAAAATTTAAGACTTCAACCAAAAAGCCAATTCAAGTGTAATGAAAACTAACTTGATTGTAATTAAAAATTAACGACAACTACCAGAGATATTTTCTTTTTTACTTACGATGATTAATAAAATTTGCACAAAAAAAAATTATATATAGTTGAGAATTTATTAAAATTTTCATTTTAATTCTCCTTTACACTTGCAAATATGAAAAGGAAATATTTAAGAACGTGATTTTATTTACACTCTCAAATATTATTATGTATGCAACGTGTGTTCGATGGCTAAACATTTCTATCACGTGCACACAAAGGCATTGATTAATTAAACTTCAACTGTTGAATTCGAAAAAACCAGCAAAAAGTCAAGAACACCTCGTGCTTTATGTATATTGACACATCCTAACATTTATAATTTCATCTATCTAAAGAAAAATAATATTTTACTCTTACAGGCTTAGAGTTCTATGGTCCTCTCTACTTAATATTGTCCGTTTTGAAAATCGATATTCGCATGATTTTATTTTTGAGATTAGTACAAAATGCATTGCACTAAGTTGAAAACAAAACTTTACTTATAAACTATTTATTTTTTATTGTCTCAAACGATATTAAATTGTGCACATTTACTAGTATGAATTGCACTCTCACAATCAACAGAATCTTGAATCGTTTTTTTTCTTCACATGGTGGACTATCACAATACATATCAATTATTTATTGTTTGATATAATTAATTTAATTTAGCGTTGCATAAAATCTAGTTTTGGTAGTTATTTTAAGATAACATCTAATATTCATTATAGAAAAATAAATCCAATCTTAGATATTTTGGTGTCATAAATTTCTTACGTATAAAAGATTGTAGCTTTTTCATAAGGTTTGATGAAGCATATTTTAAATACTAAAAAATGATAATAATTAAAATAAAGGGTACAGGGAGTCACTTGTCACCACGAACCCTAAAAATCTAGTCTAGTGCCCACATCCTACCTAACAAAAGCTTTCACGACGTAACATGTCAAACCAAAATCAAATCAAATGTGTTCTGCTACAACTGTCAATAACCTTTATTTAATTAAAATTATTTATATATATCAATAATTAGATTATAATATTAAATAATTTCATAATCTATAGTTTTTTTCTTGGACTTGTCTGTATTCTTTCTTTTTAAATTTTGATTTAATCAATTTTAAGAACTATTTTTGTTGATTTAATTTTTATCATAATTTTTTACGAGAATACTTTGTTGTTAACGGCTGTTAAAGGGTTTAACATTGAAACTTTAATAGGTAAAGGGTTTTGCGGCAGCCATCCTGATCGTCCTTTGAAGACTCTAATTTTTAAAACTCGAATAAAACCCACATAAGCATTTAATAATTCTTTGTTTTTGTCTTGTTCAGGTTCGGACTGGGAAACCCATCTTATATTTTTTATTCATCTCTTGATGGACGAACATAGACTATCAAGTTGGTTTGGATTAGTTTGTTTGCTTTCGTTACATTCAGACACTGCTGATTTATAGCCAAGTTTTCACACCGGCAATGGAGTCTTCTTCCTTTCATGGTTCGGGTACCATGATAGGAATATGCCATTGTTGAACAATGAGGTTCTTCGCTCAAAATGGAGTGAAGAGACAAGAGAGAGAATTAACCGAATTTAATAAAATTATAATAGACATTAACGACAAATTATCTCATCTTTGGGGTGTTAATTACTAGGGTTGGCAAAACAGGACCGAAACTTGTGTTTTAACCGAACCGTACGGTTCCGTCCCGATTTCGATCTGTTCTACCCACCCACGGTTCCGTACTTTTAAGAACAGTGCAATCCGGTACCAGTTCTATATTTTTCAAGAACCGTGAAAATCGAACTGGATCAGAAATCAAATATTCGACATGAAAGTCGGTTAAACCCCAACCCAAATTCCCAAAAAACCAACCAAAAACTCGACCTAAACTTCGTAAACCTAGCTCGAAAATAACAAAAAATATAAATATTTTTTTAAAAAAATTGGACCAAACCGGAATCGATTCCGGATCGAATCGTGAAACATGGTTTGATTACATTTCCAGTTCTGGTTCCATAGTGGAACCGAACTTAACCGAATCACGTCCACCTCTATTAATTACCAAAGATAAAAATAAATAAAGGTATTGATTGCATGAATCCACCTAGTTTGATATTGATATTTACTCTTTTATTTAGAACAATTAGTTACATAAAGAAAAATCTATTCAAAATTTACATAATTCATGCCTATTCGTCTTAAATTTTTTTAAAAGTGTCATACCTTCCCGTCTACGGTGTCTTTAGAGGAAGATCAATCTTTGATCCCTAAATATGTTCTACTTGTTGAGCGACGATCATTTCCCCCAGCACTGTAGAATCACTAAAGCTAACTTTATTTTTTAAATAAATAAACATAGGGTCAATATAACATTATCTAGATTAATAGGATTATACTAAAATTATCCCCAAAAAAAAATGAAGAAGCCTAGTGGGTTTTGCAAATACAAACTCAAGCGTTTAATATATTAAGAGCATGTGATGTAGGCATCTAATCCTATCCATTACCACAACCCCCTCTTCTTTTGTTTATTTATTCAACTATGGCTTTGGCAAGTATCCTTTCTATTTGGAGCCACAGAGGATTACAAAGCTTAGCCAACTCAAAAGCTTGTTTTCATTTAACTTTTCAAATTCATGATCTAACTTTGGGTGAAACAGTCTTTTCAATATTACGAATAAAAGGTAATGTTACCTTACGTTACCGTCTAACTTTATACTATAACTTCGCATTCTGATGTCTGTTATGTATTACTTAATGATTGATAAAATTATCATGTATACTATACTGAGGGAATGACACATAAGAACTATGTTATAATATGAGATTAAAGTGTAAATTTAAGTGTAAACGTAGCAATTGAAAATTGAATAATAATAACTGGAAAAAAAAAATAAACGCCGAAACACAGAACACTAAGATTTACGCAGAAAATCTTAAACAAAAAAAAAAACTATGGGTATAGGAGAAATTTAATATGAAAAATTAATATACAATTAGGTTTTGCGACTCAAATATCAATATAAAGAAAAAACTTAAAACCATAATATTGATAAGCGGGTCTGACCAAGCCCACTTAGAATTCGGGTCACACTGAACTCTAACAGTCTCCACCTTGATACGAATTTTGCATGAGAGATCCAACGTGCTACTCGGCGTTGCCAAAACGAATCTAGAACACTGAATTTTGACAATTTCCATCTTCAAAAAAATTTCGATGCAAGGAAATGAATCTGCAAAACCCAATTAAAAATAATATTATCTTCCACAAATGCCCCAGATAAGTCAACTCAACAATCGATACCGATCAAGTTTACGTTATGCTTAAACTTGAGAGACATGCTCAAGAAGAAATCACATCTACTCTGAAGTAGCTTACAACTGTGCATTTTTCAGGAAGCCAAGTAAGTAGAGTTTGTGTGCGTCTTCGGGCCTACATCACAAAACAGTAGAATTTATGCATGTTTTGTATGTTTTCCAGTACACCATGCATCATGTTTGTTTTGGAAGCTTATGAAAATGAATTTAAATGTAATGACATGGTAAGACATGAACAGAATTAATCAGATTAGCTATTAAGAGAACTAATCTGCCCCTTAATCGAGTTAGAGGATGTATGATTTTGGGAAAATTGATCCACTTCCCAATGGACAGAAGGATCAGATCAGCTATTAAGGGAACTAATCTGCCTTTTAATCGAGTTAGAGGATGTATGACTTTGGGAAAAATTGATCAACTTCCCAATGGACAGAAGGATCAGATCAGCAGAGAATGAGTATGAATTCAACTGAGTTGTGAAAGTAGAAAATGCATGAATAGGATTTATGTTTCAACATTTTATTTCATTATTGCTATACTTATTTAACATTAGACTAATAGATTAGTTTTGTGATGTAGGTGCTGAGGTAACTACAGGTGAATTCTCTGAATTTACTGATGAATAGGCGCAGTTGATGGAATGCATCCTTGCCATGACCTGGTGCACTGATGAGGCAGTTTGACTAGTGGCGTCATGTGAGGAATTTTTATGGATAAAGATTTAGTTAATTGTGAGATTAGAATTCTGATAGCAGTGATAGTTTTAAATGTTTCGATATGCTTTTGAAATGATTCTGATAATAAAACATGGTTGATTTTGATGGAAGTTATTTTCTGGATTTTGAGTAAGTTGTGGTTTTAAGTTGTTTTGAATGCTTGCAGTCAAAGTTTATAAGTCCTCTTAGTAGTCAGGATTGTCTGATGTTGGGTGTATAATCGGTCAAATTATGCTTCTATCTTGAGGATAGTCGTCCAAAGTTGATAGGAAAAAACAGTAGTCTATTCCGTAGACGAGTGAGTTAATTAGTCTACGTGGACGAATAAGGTATAAGTAGTCAGCGTGGACGAGTGCGTTATGTAGTCTGCGTGGACGAATAAGGCATAAGTAGTCTGTGTGGACGAGTGCATTAAATAGCCTGCGTGGACGAGTGAGTTGAGTAAGTTGTGTGGACGATTAAGTTAAATATGTCACGTGGGCGAACAATTAGGTCACGTGGCTTGTGGACGACAAATTTAAGTAAGTCTATGGACGTTGGGTCCGTGGACAATGAGTTCGTATAATCACATGGTCGATAAGGTCACGTGGACCATGGGTGACAATTTAAATGAGTCACGTGGTCTGTAGACAAAAACTCGTAGTCGTTAAATCCCTGTAGTCGTGGACGAGAGCATCGTCCACAGTTGAGGCATGTTGTCATCTGAAACGCTGTCGTCTAAATTAAGGCGGTCTGTAGTGACATCATCCAAAGTCGCTCATCCAGAGCTCGTCGTCCAGAGTCGTAGACAGGCTCTGTGATCGACAAACTTCTTAGTATTGTCGAACTGTTTGCAGGTGGTGTAGGGAAGCTTTAAACGATGTTGAACCCGAAGTTTTGCTAGCCTGTATTCGTCGTGATTCTGTTTAAATAATATGATTTTCCGCTGCAAGTTTTTATGTTTCAAATAATGTCGTTTTGACTGTTGAGTGAAGATTTAAAAAAAAAAATTCTTAGTCCTGTTCAGTGTTATGAGTAGCGAACCGGGTTATAAAAATTTGGGCCGTTACAACAATAAATACATAAATTACGCATTATAATAAATATATAATACGCCTCGTTCTGGAGAATGACTCCTGTTTTAGAGTTCAATAATTGAGAACGGGGGCCCGTTCTCCCGAGTTGGCCCTCGTTATAAAATGCTCTTGAGAACTTGGGCCTCCATTCTGACAGAACGGGGGGCCGTTGTTTTTAGATCGATCTCTGTTGTAAGCAAAAAATGCAGAACGAGGGGTGATCGGGGGGCCGCCAGGAATAGATTTATGATAGTTGAAAGTTGGATTTGTTAAGGTTATTAGTTTAAAGATGTTTTAAAACAAATTCATAGTTTAGGAGTAAAAATGATTTTTACATTTTTTTATTTCTCTTTTCTTTTTCCTCCAAATTCTAATTTATTTTCTTTTCACAAAAATCACTAAAACTCTAAATTTGCTTTGAATTCTTGAAACCAAAACTCTGATACCAAATGTTGAGAATTGAACAATAATAATTGAGAAAAAGAAAATAAACGCTGAAACACAGGAATATCAAAATTTACGTGGAAAATTTTAAACGAGAAAAAATCACGGACATGAGAAATTTACTATAAGAAATCAAGGTACAATTGAGTTTTGTGACTCAAATATCCATATAAAGAGAAAACTTAAAACCCTAATATTGATATACAAATCCGACCTGATTTACAATTTTTGTCAAACCAAACTCTAACAGTAGCAATATTCAAGAGTAAATTATGATATTTATAAACGAAACACTATGAAGTTTCAATGCGGCTTTGGCTAACCTATTATTAACCTATTATGTTTTATATACACGTTCTTAGCACATAAAGTATTGGTTGAAATTAGTAACATTTGATTGAGCTAATTATCATCAAGCACCACTTAATTTTCTATAATATTTTCCATGTATGATTCCACAACGTGCACTTTGGGATAATAAACATATTCTAAATCTTATGTGACGAGTGCAACTTTACATGCAATTATGTGACGGTGGCCAAAAAACTCCCATTCTCTCAATTAAAATAACCCTTCTTCTGATTAGGACTTCCAATTTAGCATTATCCATTTCATTTTATATTTAATCTAATCGTCTTTCAACTAATGATAAATTAAACTTGTTTACCAATGAATTTTCAAGGAAATTTGGAAAATTATGTCACGGTTTGGAAGATTAGAGACATGTAATTTTCCCATTCATCGTGCCTTGTTTGTTTACCAAGAAAATTAAGAACCCAATTTTCCCGCCGGAGAAAATTGTGAGCAAAAATGGAGAAGAAGAACGGTCGTCGTGGAAGAGCCGCCGTCCGTTCACATTTGTTGTTCTTTCTCATCTTTCTCTTCAAACCCAGACCCTTCTTTTGGACTGTCTAATGCTCTCTTCTCCTGTTCTTCTTCTTCGTCTGATCCATTCTTCTCTCCCATTCCGCCATTCTTCTCTCTCTTCCGAGCTCTGGCCTTCAGCTCCTCCAAAAGCTCCCTCACCGCCTTCTCTTTGTTTCTTCTGTTTTTTATCAGAACTTCACTCACGTCCGCCGGAGTCATCTCCGCTTCGTCAATAACCTCCTCGAATTCCAACCAGACCTCGCCGGACATATCGCCGTCTTCGTACTGCAAGTAATTTTTCAGAAGAATCTTCAATGCCGGAAAAGAACAGAAGCTCATGAAAATATGCATGTCCATTCTCCCACTTCTTAACAATGCCGTATCGAGCTTTTCGATATGATTCGTAGTGAAGACGAAAATCCTCTCACTCCCACAGCAAGACCATAACCCATCAGTAAAATTCAATAAACCAGAGAGAGTTATCGAATTTCCGCCATCTTCGCCGGTTCTCATCTCTCCGGAGTCATAGCAACTCCGGGAAATCGAACTGTTAGTGGGATTTGAACTGGTTTTGTTTCTGTTTCCCAAATTAATCGAACAATCAATATCTTCGATTACAATGATTGATTTCGAGCTCGTTTTCATCAAGAGTTTCCTCAGTTCAGAATTATTATGAACTTCTGTAAGTTCCAGATCGTAGATATCGTAGCCGAGAAAATTCGCCATAGCTGCAATCATACTCGATTTTCCAGTCCCGGGAGGGCCATAAAGAAGATAACCCCTCTTCCAGGCTCTACCAGTTTTCTGATAGAACGATTCGCCATTGGCGAAATCCTCAAGATCTTCCATTATTTCCTTCTTCTTCCTTGGATCAATGGCAAGAGTTTCGAATGTGCTCGGGTGCTTTAAAGGAACAGATTCCCATGGATGACCTCTCGAATCCAGCGAACCACCTCTCGAATTCGTGTACAAAAGCCGATCCTGATTCTTCCTCCTGATTTCATTCGCTTTCTCCATAATATAATCAAGATACGAGTTCAAAATCAGAGCTTTATCTTTCTTGTTGATTCTAAGAGTAAACCCTCTTTTCTCCTCCGGCAACGGCCGCCATGAGAAAGTCTGTGTTTGTCTCTGGGTGACGACGTGCTCCCACTGAAGAGCAACTCCGGCAAAGGTGTCAGCGATGGAATCGTTATTGGAGAGGCCAAACGTGACCGGAGCTGGAATTCAGAGCTCGTGTCACGCTCAAGCGACTTCCCGTGTTCGAGACGGAGGAGCTCAGGTAGAGCTGTACGGCGTTGTAGAGCTCATTGGTGTTCACTCCGTCGATCTCGGTAATGTCAAAGTACACATAAGAGGAGAAGCACTGGAAAATCCTGCTAAAGAGTTTGACGACGGCGAATCGGAGCTCCGGCGGTAGAACGGTTTGGAGAAGCGTTTGACAGAAGGCAAAAACGCCGAGAATAGAGGCCAAAGAGGTCCAATACTCCTTCATATTGTTTAGATTCCAAAAACTAGGAGTTGTATGACAAAATTGAAAGATGAAAGAGATGGTGTTAATAAATCAGGTTAATGAGAAATGGGTAGGAGTTAGATTTGCGCGAGGAAGAAGAAAACTTTATGGGGTTGAGAGCAAAGAAGGAACAGTAAATTCTAAGCTTCCTCCATTTTTCTTTATCTGAAGCTTTGAAGAAATGACAGAAGAACCAGAGATAAGCGTTAAAAAATGAGGCAAGAGAGACGAAAAGGAGAGAAATTTAAGCGTCTGAAAACTAAAGATGAGGTTGGGGTGATTTTATAGGTGTGCTGTGGAAAAGGTCTAATAATTCTGCGTTTTACTTTGACCGGAAGCCTGCGTTCAGAACTGGACATGGGAGGAGGACGAAGGTGATTGGCGTTGATCAAACAGGTCCATTAAAATTGGGCAGGTCTCGAAGTCTTGAAAAAGAAGTAATTAATTTATGGCATGGGCGTCCGGTGCGGGATTTCGCTATCGTGGAAGCTCACACCCGAGAAGGTTTTGAAACTCCTCCAAGCGCGAATGCCCCAACATTAGCCTGTAAATACATGAAATTTTAGATTTGGTTGTTTCTTATGTTATTTGAATTTTGGGGATAGACTACATGGAATACTAATAGATTTTAGGACAGCAATTTAAAGATTTAATAGACTTTGATAATAGTGAATGTTAAAATTTAATTGAATTAATTCTCATAGTTTTTAGAGGAATAATTTATACCATCCATATATAATGCATTCAATTTAAAGATTTAATGGAATTAATTTGATTTGATTGAAAAAATTTGTATTTTTGGTTCAAAATTTCTATATATAACACGATAAATCTAATTCAATTAAATCCTTAAATTGTTAGCCTGAAATCTACTCATATTTCATATAAGAGTATCCTGAATTATATATGGAAACTTTGTACATGAAAAATTTGATTACAAAATACATGTGATTTGAATTAATTCCATTAAATTTTAACATTCACAACTATCAAATTTAAATTGACTTTTTAAATTTAATGCCATTATAATTTTATTATTTAGTACATGAACCAAATAATTCATACGACTTAAACATGCAAATTTATAGTAATATGAAACTTAAAAATGATGCAATATATACAAATTCATCTTTAAATTTTCTTATTTATAGATGACTATTGTTGGTGCCTAACGCGATATAAATAAAAACAACCAACGTCGTTCTATTTTTAGTTGAAAATTTGTTTTGTTGATTTCCAGGGTTGAGGAGCGAGAGTGAACCTGAACTTCAGCGAGACAAATGTTTAATAGAAAATTGGACGGCGAGTTTGTTGTATCATAATTAAAAGTTTTTCTTTTACTTAAAAAAATGTAATAAAAATATTACTTTCATTAGAGTAACTTATAAAATAAAGTTTGAGGTTATTTATAAATTAGACTTTTAATCTATTAGAAATCTAGATCATGGAATCAATTTACTTGTTAAATTCATTACCTGTATATCATATTTTCTATTTAATTACATATTCTAACTCAATTTCTAACTATTTCAACGATTTCTAATCTTATTTCAAATTTTATCAATTTCTTCTTTATCATTCGAATTTTATTGAGAGATTAACTAAGTTCTAAGTCAGATTAGAAATTTTTATAAGGGATAAAATTCTAGTTAAAACACTTGATTGAATGAAAACATGATATACACTTCATCGATTTAATGGATAATTTGGCAAGAATATGCAAATTGCTAATAATTAAAAGAGTAATATTTGGTCTGCCGACACCATAGTTTAAGGTCAAACCATAAACATTAAAGATTAAATTACACTTCACTTTATTTTCAAATCAACAATTTTGACCAAGACCAACAGAAGTTTTTTTATATTACAATGTTTAATTTTATTAATATTTTAAATGAAGTATAGGATAAACAAACTAGATTGAGACTGTGACAAACTAGTTGTTCTTGTAGAAAATAATTAATCAAAAAATAAAACAACCCATCTTTTCATAGAAGATTTCATTTTAGATTTAATACTTTTTTTATTATTATTTGAATAGTTTTGCATGTGGAAATGAGAGGCCGCATAGGCTGGCGGAGCCAAGGAGCAAATCAATTAACAGCAATCAAAATGCAAAACAACAAAACTCAGTTTTGGAGTTTATGAGGAGCCAGAAAACCCAGAAAAGCAACAATTATTTTCTTAAATAATTCAAAATAATCATATATATATATATACCCGATCTTAGATTATTGTTCTTAGCGCATTAATAGATTATTTTGAGTAATAATAAATATGTAATTTATTTATTGAAATTTAGAATTATTGTTTTAATGGGAAATGAAGAGCATTAAACTGAAACTGATAGAAGTGGGCCAAAACGTTCTTCAGATTTCACTCTCGATTCCTTCATAAATGATTTATTACTATTTCTCTGTTTCTGCCATTATAGGTTGCTTGATCTGGTTGATAAAATCTTATGAACATTTTTTCTGGAATCTTCAATTATTTATTATCCTCTCTGTTCCAAGCCAGCCGTTGGCAATTTTCAGCAGCAAATAAACGAAAGAGAAACTGTTCTTATTAATTTAAATTATGTTTAATACATAATAATTCAACAGATTAAATCTTTGTTTATTTTAAGAGTAGATTAATCGTGATTTAGGGTTTATATTCATGCAGTACTCTACAAGCTCTGATGATCCATAGATTTGTTATAATGGGCTCTGTGGCCTAGATCCTGTTTCCTATGCTGTTGCTGTTTTCTATCTATAATTTTAATTTAGCAGGAATATTGAAGAAAATACTATAATTTATTTTTTAGAAAATAGGAAAATAGAAATATTCATAAAATAAGAATGGTATTCAGAAAATATTCCAAAAAAATATTAAAAAAAACTCCAACTCGTTTTCAATAATTTTATAATCACGATCTGCACTGCTTGATATGCTGAGAGATATTCTATTTCTCTGTAAAAAGAGTAGGCATAATGATATGCCTATATAATCGTTATCGGTATCTGTCGATATTTATATATATATATAATATAACGTATATATTCTTTGAACAGGTGAGAAGTGACGAGAGAAAATCAATGTCACTTCTCTCGCCAGTTTTGTTTTCTTCTGGTTCATATCTGAAAGACAGTGACCATTTGAAGTGAGAGAGAGAGAGAAGTACAGTTTTTTATAATTTATTTTACTCTTAATATATGATTAAATTAATCTGTCATCGCTTTGATTCTCTAAACCCTAGTTTCTCTCTCCAATTTCTGATGAACTTTCTCTCTCAGTAATTTTGTTTTCTAGTTCTTTACGTGCTCACCAACAACCACCTCAAATAAACAAAGAAGAAATCCGTTCAAGTAAACCTCACACTTCACGTAAAGAAACTGGTTTCTCTCTCTCTCTTGTTTCTCTCGGTGCCTGAAAGAAGAGTCAGAGACGCCGTACAATCATGAGAAAGAAACACACGTAAACCAAAGGAAGGCTACAAATGAAAGAAAGGACGGAGAGGATGCAGAGAATCTCCATGCATGTATGCATGTATTTATTTATTTATTTATTTATTTGATCTGTCCAGTTGGTTCTCTTCTGTCTGTGACGACATCCGTAATCAAATTGTTTAGGTTTCAGGTGAGTCCATGTACGACTTTTCTATTTCTCATAAATTATCAAGAATTTAGCTACAGTATTTAATTATTGGTATTATATATTAATATTCTTGCGTACATCTAAGTTTCTCTTAATTAAATTTTTATCAAATGTTTAAAATAAGTACACTATGGCATTGCAAAGAATTATGTACCATTTCTAAAATTTAATAGTTTGGATTAAAAATATTTTAATAATTTATATCATACTTTATGGTTTCTACGTATCATATTATTGAGTTTATAGAGCTTTTTAAATGGAATTCATATGAATTAAAATAGAAAATGAAAAGGTTTCCGACACCATCTAGAGTGCATCATAAATTGGGATTTTTTAGGTTCACGGAAAGCATAAGAACCACATTAAAAAATGCAAATCTTGCTTACCTGAGGAACTTTATCGTGAAGATCAACGAAAAGATGGTCTTCAAGAGTTATCACAAGATGATATACAGAAGCAAGGCCTGGTCCTTATTTGACTTCAAACACTTGATAAGTAAATGTTTATGAAATCTATTACTCCATGTTTTACAAACTAAAAAAAAGTAGATAGTGCTTGCATTAACTAAACGACATACCTGAAATAGCGGACTCTAATTTGTGCAATTATTTTACAGCTTATTTAGCACGTCCTCAAATTTCAACAACATTCCAGAAATAACATATGATTAAACAACAAAGGACAAACAACATAATAAAAAGAAAACATATTTGAGATTGAAATAGTGGTTGAGACAGTAAAGAAGATTCCAAAGCCATTTAGAAAATAGATAAACAAAAACTTTAGTCACATAAGAAGGAAGGAGACAAACTTTCCAAAGAGAAGAGTTTGGCAATAAATGTGCATAGATAAATTTATACTAAAAAAAAACGTTTCAAAAAGACTTATTCATGCAATAGATACTTACCTAAGAAGATAGAAACTATTAACTATGAGGCAGAAGAAAATTTTGAAACTCGATACCAAAGGAAGTCTTTGACACTGTTGACAAAGAATGAATGTTTGAATCATTTCTTAAACTAATTTTGGTGTAGTTCTCTTTCATGTATTTTTATCTCTACTTTAAAATGAAAGGTTAAATCAATTGAATGTTAATAGTGCACAAGCTAATATTTGAAAAAGACTTGATCATGTAATAAATACTTATCTAAGAAGATAGAAACTGTGAATGAAACCATGAGGAAGTCTTTGACATTGTCAACAAAGAATGAAATGTTGAATCATTTCCTAAACTAATTTGGATGTACTTCTCTTTCATGTATTTTTATCTATACGTTTCAGTATGAAAGGTCAAATGAATTGAATGTTAATAGTGCACAAGCATACATTCTCCTATGTGATCTTTGACAGTAAATGGTCTAGTCTTTGCATGAGCTATCTGTGTGCTTTCAAACATTCCAGCACATATCCTCAAGCCATGTCTAAGCTTTTTGGTCCTCATCCTTGTTGAATTATTAGTGAAAGTGAGATCTCCTAATAACTTTCAAAACATATTGGTAAGAAAAGAGACAAACTTGATAATATATGGAGCCAAATTTGGGACACATTGATCATCATGTAAAGCAAAAGTAAGTAAACATCACGGAGACGTGAAGACATTATATACATGATTGAATCCCAAACAAAACAAAATATTTTATGCTATGCATGGACAAAATGGAAAACATTGACAAAACAAGTTTTGGGGTAAACGTAATCAAATCAAAAACATTACCTGCTCAACAATTTACAAAGCAAAGGATTCTGGCCTAGACACCTTATTAGCTACAGAGCTCCTGTGCAATAGGAAAAAAACTATTAGTCTTTGAGTTTGTAGAAGATGTAGTTGTATTCAAAAGAAAAAAATAATAAGTACATATAAATTTGCACGTATTGCGAATACATTTAGAAGAGCAAATAATTTATGCAATAGTATGGAATTCACTATTGATTTCATTCAAGATTTCTTTGTAGACGAAATTTTCCTCTAAATTTGGTAGGTTTGTCCACATATTTGGCGGTCTAATAAGTACTCGGACAGATGACAAATTCTTAGCCCATAATAGAGAAACATATAGCTGTCTATGAGAGAAAACAGGATCTGAGAGATAAAGGAAGACAAAATTCATTGATTGACCTTGTGCCTTACTTATTGTCATAAAAAAACAAAGACATATAGAAAACTGTGTGCGTTTGAAAGAATAAACATTCTTTTCCATTTTCAAGTGGAAGAAATGGTATACGAGGTAACAAAACACGTTTGCCACTGTAATATCCTATACATATTTCTTTGTCGATAACATTCTTTTTAAAATGTCGGCATATGAGCCGCGTACCATTACAAAGTCCTTATGACAGGTTGATATTGCGAAGCAACATGACTGGACAATTTGACTTTAAAAGTAATTCATGAGGAGGAAATTTAGAAGGTTTTAAGGTATTAATAAAATCTTGGTTAGCATTTTCACTTGTTGACTTCAAGACATTATCAAAGTTGTAGTAGCAAATAAGCTCCGTAAGAAAACGCTCAATCAAAATTTTGTTTAAAATGTGAACATATTAATTTTTTGGAGACAAGATTTCTTTATGAACTATTTCACTGAAGTTTTCTACAAAATCATTGAAATGGAGAAAAACAATATTTAACAATATAGATAATGAGCTAAAATCATCAATATAAGGAATGATAATATTGTAACACCCGGTTTTCGACAGGTTTTCAATTTTCTACATATGAATAATATTTTCGTAAATATACCAAATTAAGCCCGTTTTGCAAATGGAAAATTTTATTAGAACTCTATAAATAAATTGGAGTATCTGGAGAAATGAGGGAATTTTTGAAGATGTAACGCGGATTTTACGAGATTTGGGTATTTCTCGTAATATAGGGGTATTTTAGTAAATATAGCAAACTAAACCCGTTTTATGAACGGAGAGTTTTATTAGGATCCTTATGATTTATAGGGATTTTAGGAAAAATAAGAGAATTTTGGGAATTCAAATCGATGGTATAACGCCAAAGTTCCGTTTATAACCCTATAGCGTTTTAATACGTAAAAGTAGTAAATTTAGTCCATTTTACGAATGGATTAATGGTGTTTGGGTGATTGTTAAGTTAATGTTGGGGTTGATTGAGAATGGAGAAATCCATTAATGGAGTTTAAGGTTTGTGAGCGTAAGATGCTCGATGAAATGCCCGAGTGAGGTTTATTAGAATTTTAGGAAAATTTCCTTTAGCTAGGAGTTTCGTTAAACTTCGAAATTCGATCTCCTAGGACCGATTTTAATAATGATTATTGTGAATTGGCCTAGGTGAACAAAGCTCGTGGATGGAGCTCGGCTTTCTACGGACGACAGGTAAGTTCTCGTGACTTACTGTGGCCGATTGGCCTACACCATAAGTCGAATTTTGATGTTGAGGATTATTTGGTGATATTTATGTTTATATGCTTTGGTTGGGTAGTTTAGGGTTAGTTGTTTTGTAGGTTATGTTTGTATTGTTTTGATGGTACGCACGTTGTATGTTTATGTTACGCTTTTATTGTCATGTATCATCGTTTTATAAATGTCATGAAAAATGGATTTATGCATGGATTTAACGAAAGAAAATGAAATGTGATGACTTAAATAGACGACTGAAATGAGACGACTGAAATGTGACGACTAACACGAACTGATAAATGAAATGAATGCACGAAAGTTTATAAAAATTGCATATACATGTTCATGCATTGTCACTTACGTAGAATTTACTGAAATTTATTCTCATAGGTGTCTGTATGGTGTAGGTGATTTCGAGACAGGTGAGGACGAGATCCCTCCACCCTTGGAATGAGCAGGTTGAAGAAGGGTGCCCGTAGGAGTGTGCTGGCGTAGTCGGTGCGACTTTTGACCCGTGGGGGACGATGTAAAGGTATTTTGGGTTAGAGACGGGAAGAAAATGTATCAATAGTACATGTAGGTCGATGTAGTGCTTGTATGAGAGTTTATAATGTTAATGAAAATATTTTGATGAATTATGAGTAAATTCTCTTTTGAATAGTCTTCGTACGATTGTTAGCTTCCGATTGGATAGGTTAGTCGTTGATGCTTTTAAAATCTTATTGGAACTGCTTGGAGTTTTCTTTTAAGTTTTATAGGAATTGATTAGTTTTTAAACGGATCCACGCAGTTCGTTTTCATGAAATTCTATTATGTTTTCAAGTACGTATCGAGTCAGTTTAGGCGATTGTTGGTTTAGAGAAATATGTGTGGGTTGAAGTGTTTTGTGACGAAAGTTTTTTGTTGTAGTATGATGTAGAGAAAAATGGAGGAGAAGCTAGAGGTGTGAAGTATGCAGGTGGAACTAAAGGAAAAACGAAGAATGGATGGCAGCTCTCTAGATTTCAAAATCCAGAGAGAGTACCGATCGATCGCCAGGGAGGGCGATCGATCAGCGCCCCTGCTGGCCAATGCGTTCCGGAAACAGAGCGCTAGCCGATCGATCGGCTGTTGAAGGGGCGATCGATCGCCTGCGTAATTTTGCTGGTTCGGGCGATTTTACCCTTTTGGCCAATTGCTTTCTGATGTTTTATTCTATATATGTTTATATTGTTTTATTCAGAGGAATTTCAATCTATTTCATATACCGGAAGCTTTGATTTAATGTTTAAAAATAAAAGTTTACTAAATGTTTATCAAATGAAAAATTTTACGGGAATAATAAAGGGGATAGAACTAGGGACGTTACAATTATGATATCAGAGCCCCCAGGTTTTAAAATCGGTTCTGTAGACTGCTCAACTGTGTAAGCCACTACACGGACATGCTTCCTCAACTGTAAGTATGTTTAAATGCTTTCTTTGATTTCGATTTCTTAGGATTACTTGTTTTAACTTTTATAGGAGTGGCAAAATGGTACAAGGTAGGGATGCTAAGGACGAAGCCATAGACAGGTTGACTGACTTGCTTGATCGTCAGGCTCAACATATGAACAGGCAGGCTCAGCAAATCGAGAGACTGGTAAATCGTGAGGATCACAGGGCCCGAGAGGTGGTCGTTCCAAACCATCAGGGTATGAAGAGATTTCAAAGGCTGACCTCTTGTATTTAATGGACAACCTACGGACCCCACTTTAGCTGATGAGTGGATCCGAACTATGGAGGACATGTTGGGGTATGCAGGGGTAGAGAATGGAGATAAATTTGCATACGTCACCTTCCATTTAGCGTTAGACGCTCGATTTTGGTGGGACTCCATCAAAGTAACAACCGATGTGGCGGTAATGACTTGGGAGCGGTTTAAAGCCATGTTTTATGACAAATGTTTTAGCCACACGGTACGGGAGGCAAAAATGATGGAGTTCATGCAATTGAGACAGACTGAGGTTTGAGGCCCTATCCCTGTTCGCACCACGCCAGGTTAGTGTTAATGAGGACAAGGTGCATTGGTTTATGCAAGGGCTAGGTCAGGAAATCCGAAAAAGTGTCATCATATCAGGGGTGCGGAATGTGCCCTATACAGAGATTGTGGCAAGAGCTCTAGAGATTGAGGCAGCTGAACCAACTTACGTCAAACCGAGGGAGCCAGCAAGAGAGTTCTTTCAGGAGATCCAGCCTCGACCTCAGAACGAGGTTTGGCAACTAAGAGGGCAACAACAACAGCAACATAGAGGCGTTAAGAGGCCTTATCACGAAAAGGGCAACCAAGGAAGAGGAAAGCAAATTCAGGGATCTACTGAAAGGCCCATATGCCGGAAGTGCCAGAAGGCCCATTTTGGCACGTGTAGATTGGGGACGGACCGATGTTTTAGATGTGGCGAGGTGGGCCACTACGCCCATAATTGTCCAAAGACGGTTACCGATCAGAAGAGGGTTGCCCCGAGGATGTTCGCCTTCATTGAGCAGGGTAACGTCGATGATGAGGCCAGGCCTTCAACTATTCCAGGTATGGTTATATGTCGACTGTTAATGAGATGAAGAACAAGAGAATAGAGGTGTAGTGTAGAGTGAGGATTTGAGTGTAATAATTGTGCGATAGATAAAATAGACTTGAAAATAGAGAGGTAAGAGAATAGTAAAAACCTCGGCGATAAGGCAGTAGGTTAAATACAAGATGATATGTATCTCATAGAGAGGGAGTTATGCATTAATAGGATTAGCCTTACTTAACCATAAGAAGTTGTGCACTTAGAACTTAGTTACCATTAGAGGGATACAACTTATGAGATGTAAGATCTAAATGTATAGAAATTAAACCCCAGTTGACAAATCTTTGGAGTTGTAGAATATGATCAATCAAAGAGAGATTTGAAACTTAGATGTAAGACCTACCAAGGGATACTCCAGATTGTCGAGATACTGTTAGTGCGTTTAAATAACTAAGAAAATATAACAGAGGTTTGAATAACCTAGATTCCTGAGAAGTTGGGAGTATCTAGACAAAGATAACATTCAAGAGTCTAGTTTAAGTAGATTACTGAAAAGGGCATACGAAGTGTCGATTTCTTTTGCAAAGGAGTGTAGGTGTCGACTAATACCGATGGGAAAATGAGGGAATTACTCAGACTTGGAAAATTAGTAAATTTTGAGACAATAAAGAATCAAGGTTATACGAAGAGCAAAACTTGAGATTACAAATTGCCGATCTCTAAGATTGAGGTAGGAACATCAATGTTCAAGGAACCAGATGGGTATGATTTAAGAATTTGAGGAGATTGGGTTGAGAGTGTGAACTTAACTACAACAAGTTTGCAAACAAGAAGATCGTTAGATGAACCGCTGTACGGAAGCCAAGTATAATATTAAGAACTGACTAGGAGGAACAAAAGAGCATAGACTAGTTAGTAGACTTCAAGGAAATCCCTGTGTGATGTTAGGAGTAAGTGAAAAAGATTGTTAAAATTAGACGAAGGGTTAAAATTTGGAAGTTTGGCTTGGTGCTTAGTGTCGTACGATTTGAGGAACTCGTAGATTTTCAAAGGAGGAGAATGAGGATTTGCACGGAAATGATTTAAGTAAACTTAGAAGAGGAATTAGGCTAGAAAATGCCAAAGTTTGAATTGTATTCAACAAGTCGAGGCCATGAATAGTTTGGAGAAAATCAATGGTGAAATTAGGAACTTGACTGTACACAGAGTTTATAAAGGTTCGAGTGAGACAAATGGAGCGTAATATGGATAATATAAGAATTTCAATTAAGGACATAATGAGGGAGCTCGTTAATGTAATTTAGATTGAAATATGACGTTTATAGGATCTTCTTTACAAAGGAACAGGATCCTAAGTGGGCAGCGACTTTAGCTCTCAGTTGGACTCAGTGAAATTTTGAGGAATTTTGATGATATGGTTTGAGAAGTATAGCAGTGTGAACTTAGTTGCGAAACCCGCCAAGAAATAATTATCGAGATTGGTAAGTTTCCCAAGGAGGTGGGTGACTTGGGGTAATATTGGTGAAAGGGTTTAGGAGGAACCATCATAGAGGAAAATGCGAGAATTTTAGTAGAGGTACGTTTCGACTATGGTTGAGGTAGATGAATTTCCAAAGGGTTGGTTTACAATCTAAGAGTTGCGGAAACCTTTAGATGATAGTCAATTCAGAAGGGGATAGGAAGCCTAGGTACGGCTACTGCATAAGGAAATAACTAGAGGAGACCAGAACTTAAGGTCAGTTGAAAGATACAGAGAGTTTAACGTTTGGATAATTAAGTATAGACAAAAATGTGCGCGAGCCGTAAGTGTCAAGTACGCAGTTAAGATCGTTTGATTTGAGGACTTAGGAAATTTGGTAAAACTCAATGCATAAGCAAGAACGTGGATAGTTAAAGGGACCGCAGTAGATGTGGTCAAGAGGCTAGTGTTGATCATTCAGTTACAGGAGTATGGAATAGAACCATAGAGATTGATCTCAAGTATAGATTGGATCAAGTTTTTTTTTAAGAGAAATTTGAAATTTTCGAGAGATGGAGGAAAGATACGCGAAAAGAACAGAGGGACTATAAGTTGAAGAATAAGGCCGCAAGACAAAAGACAATAATATCGAGGACTATAAGCTAAGTCAAATTTTAGGGATAAAATTTCAATTAAGGTGGGTAGAATGTAACACCCGGTTTTCGACAGGTTTTTAATTTTCCACATATGAATGGTATTTTCGTAAATATGCCAAATTAAGCCAGTTTTGCAAATGAGAAGTTTTATTGGATAAATTGGAGTATCTGGAGAAATGAGGGAATTTTTGAAGATGTAACGCCGATTTTACGAGAATTTGGTATTTCTCGTAATATAGGGGTATTTTAATAAATATAGCAAACTAAATCCGTTTTACGAATGAAGAGTTTTATTAGGATCCTTATGATTTTTATAGGAATTTTAGGAAAAATAAGAGAATTTTGGGAATTCAAATCGATGGTATAACGCCAAAGTTCCGTTTATAATCCTATAGCGTTTTAATACGTTAAAATAGTAAATTTAGTCCGTTTTGTGAACGGAGAGTTTCGTTAGAACCCTAGGGATAAGTTAGAATATTTGAAGGAATAAGAGAGTTTCGAAGAAACAAAATCGTTAAATGAAATAATAAAATAAGCGAGGAATTAAGGGAAGGGCATTTAAGTAAATTGCAAGGTTAAAATTTAAATAAAAACTAAAATTCCCCCCCCCCCTTCCATTCAATTTTCCAGAACGTGATTCCCCTCTCCCCTTGGCGATTTTCTCTCCTCCCTTTGCCGTTTCTCCTTCGGCCAAGTGATGTTCTTCCTCTGACGTTTATTTCTTCTTCGTTCTTCGACAAATAAACCCTCTAGGTAAGTTCTATGCATTAGGCAAGTATTGTCTAGTTTTTAGGATGTTATTCGGTTTAGGATTTTGAGAGAAATTTCCAGATTTCGTTAAAAATTGATAGGATTGTTAGATCATTTACTATTGATGATACTTTTGTTGTTATTTAGGTAGATTGAATGGATTAATGGTGTTTGAGTGATTGTTAACTTAATGTTGGGGTTGATGGAGAATGGAGAAATCCATTAATGGAGTTTAATGTTTGTGAGCATAAGATGCTCGATGAAATGCCCGAGTGAGGTTTATTAGAATTTTAAGAAAATTTCCTTTAGCTAGAAGTTTCGTTAGACTTCGAAATTCGATTTCCTAGGACCGATTTTAATAATGATTATTGTGGATTGGCCTTGGTGAACAAAGCTCGTGGACGAAGCTCGGCTTTCTACGGACGACAAGTAAGTTCTCGTGACTTACCGTGGCCGATTGACCTACACCATAAGTCGAGTTTTGATGTTGAGGATTATTTGGTGATATTTCTGTTTATATGCTTTGGTTGGGTAGTTTAGGGTTAGTTGTTTTGTAGGTTTTGTTTGTATTGTTTTGATGGTATGCACGTAGTATGTTTATGTTACGCTTTTATTATCATGCATCATCATTTTACAAATGTCATGAAAAATGGATTTATGCATGGATTTCACGAAAGAAAATGAAATGTGATGACTTAAATAGACGACTGAAATGAGACGACTGAAATGAGACTACTAAGACGACTGAAATGAGACGACTAATACGACTGAAATGAGACGACTGAGACGACTGAAATGTGACGACTAACACGAACTGATAAATGAAATGAATGCACGAAAGTTTATAAAAATTGCATATGAATGTTCATGCATTGTCACTTACGTAGAATTTACTGAGATTTATTCTCATAGGTGTCTGTATGGTGTAGGTAATTTCGAGACAGGTGAGGACGAGATCCCTCCACCCTTGGAGTGAGCAGGTTGAAGAAGGGTGCTAGTGGGAGTGTGCTGGCGTAGTCGGTGCAACTTTTGACCATTGGGGGATGATGTAAAGGTATTTTGGGTTAGAGACGGGTAGAAAATGTATCGATAGTACATGTAGGTCGATGTAGTGCTCGTATGAGAGTTTATAATGTTAATGAAAGTATTTTGATGAATTATGAGTAAATTCTCTTTTGAATAGTCTTCGTACGATTGTTAGCTTCTGATTGGATAGGTTAGTCATTGATGATTTTGAAATCTTACTGGAATTGCTTGGAGTTTTCTTTTAAGTTTCATAGGAATTGATTAGTTTTTAAACGGATCCACGCAGTTCGTTTTCATGAATTTCTATTTTGTTTTCAAGTATGTATCGAGTCGGTTTAGGCGATTGTTGGTTTAGAGAAATATGTGTGGGTTGAAGTGTTTTGTGACGAAAGTGTTTTGTTGTAGTATGATGTAGAGAAAAATGAAGTAGGAGAAGCTAGAGGTGTGAAGTATGCAGGTGGAACTAAAGGAAAAACGAAGAATGGATGGCAGCTCTCTGGATTTCAAAATCCAGAGAGAGTGCATATCGATCGCCAGGGAGGGCGATCGATCGGCGCCCCTGCTGGCCAATGCGTTCTGGAAATAGAGCGCTAGCCGATCGATCGACTGTTGAAGGGGCGATCCATCGCCTGTTGAAGGGGCGATCGATTGCCTGTGTAATCTTGCTGGTTCGGGCAATTTTACCCTTTTGGTCGATTGCTTTCTGATGTTTTATTCTATATATGTTTATATTGTTTTATTCAGAGGAATTTCAATCTATTTCATATACCGGAAGCTTTGATTTAATGTTTAAAAATAAAAGTTTACTAAATGTTTATCAAATGAAAAATTTTACGGGAATAATAAAGGAGATAGAACTAGGGACGTTACAAATATAATCAGGTAGGAGGATGTAATTATTTGTCACAAGGTTCTGTTCCATCACCAATGTGGAGTAACAATTTTGCAAATTCAAGGTGTGCAGAGGCACACGTATTTGCTGTCAAGGGAAACTTAATAAACTTGTCCCACAAAAATGAGTTAGCTAAACAGAGATCAATAGTTGCATTCTTTGTATCTTTTGGAATTACCTGCAAAATTTGTCGGAAATCTTCTCATAAAACCATTACCTGAGCCTCAAATAAAATTTTATTTCCGCATTATCTTGGAGCATGTTGTTAATAACTTCAAATGTTTCTTTTCGACACATTGGAACTTCATCCCATATTATAAGTCTAGCCGACCGCAATAACTTGTAAAGATTAGATTGTTTACTAACATAACATGTTGTCGATCCATCAATTTGAAGGGGTATTTTGAATCGAGAATGCGTTGTTCCACCCCGTGGTAGAATTGATGCGACTACACCTGAGGAAGCAGTTGCCAATGCTCTAAGGTTTTTTGACCGAACCTTCGCAAGTAGTGGTCTATATAAAAATGTCTTACCACTCTCTACAAGATCATCAATAAAGAACACACTAGATTCATTACGCAAGATTTTTTGTAGAATCGAGTCATATGCCTTTTTTTAGCATCCTTTAGCGATGTTATTCGAGCAAGATCAACTTCGTCCACTTGCACTTCTATTTCTTTATTTATTTCATGATCGTTTTCGTACAATAAGTGTCACGACCCCGTTAAGGGCCGAGACTAATCTATATTTTCGTGGAACTTTTATTCTAAATATGCTCTCTGCACACACATTTTTTTTTTTAACAGAAAGAACTTTCAACACTTAACTCATCCATAAAACTGTCAGCATAACTAGTCGCAGAGCAGAGCGACTAAACTCAGACATTGATTTCATAACACGATCAGGCAGAAGGGAGGTGCCCTCAGACCTCACGACTTCATCGTTCGTGGGGCTGCATGGATTTACAAACATCCACCGATCAACATGTGTATCCCACGTGCCACATTAAACTTAATCCGATCGCTAACAATAAAACTTATATACACTCATCCGACAAAATAGACAACATCGTCCGATTATAAAACGACATAGTTTAAACTACTCCTACCGATGACGTCAGCCGGGTGATTTACTCATCCAATCAAAACAGCACTACACACATTATCCGATTACTCATCTTTACTCACATCATCCGATCACAAAACGACAAAGTTTAGACTATTCCAGCCGATGACGTCAGCCGGATGATTTACTCATCCGATCAAAATAGCACTACTCACATCATCCGATTACTCATATTTACTCACATCATCCGATCACAAAACGACAAAGTTTAAACTACTCCAGCCGGTGACGTCAGCCAGATGATTTACTCATCCGATCAAGACAACACTACTCAAATCATCCGATTACTCATCTTTACTCACATCATCCGATTACTCATCTTTACTCACATCATCCGATCACAAAACGACAAAGTTTAGACTACTCCAGCCGATGACGTCAGCCGGATGATTTACTCATCCGATCAAGATAACACTACTCACATCATCCGATTACTCATCTTTACTCACATCATCCGATCACAAAACGACAAAGTTTAAACTACTCCTGCTCTGACTTAAACATAAACTCAATCTGAGTATACATAGCGGAAGACTTCATTAAAACAGACCATCACATATATATAAATCCTCAAAACCATTCTCGAGCTCAGAAGCTAAAACAGGTAATATCTGAAAATATAACACTCTTAAGAGAGACCCCATCCTACTTAGAAATTGTATCAGTCATATTCTAGTATCTAATGACATGAGAAAACTCGTCCTATTTTAACCTCAGTTTTCGTAATCCTTACTGACATCACATGAGCAGTAACCACGGGTCATAATCGCCTTTTCCAGCCACGCACTGTCACCCTGAGCACATCCAGCAACCAGCCTTAGACTTCCTCATTGAATTTGGAATCTCACCTGTTAATTCTTCACCTACATCATAAGGTTTAAACTATAAACCTAGTGCTTAGTAAGAAATGCAATGCTAACACATATGCATAATGCACAGTTTAAAGAAACACATGCTCATGAATCTTTTCTCGTTCTTGTTCATATTCATATTCATATTCATCGTTTATATTCATCATTCATATTCATCATTTACATTGTATGGATTAAGAGAGGATTTGTGCCGATAAAGGCGGTTCGACAGTGAAAGTGTACATAGTCCATTGCGGGTCATATTCTTGGTCCCTCTTTTGTACAGTGACATACGCCAAACCGCCCCCAACCCCCTCATAATCCATGTTTCATAGGTTTCATATTCATATTTTATTCATGAGAGAAAACATGCAATTAAAACATTTTCATGTGCCTGAGAAACATTCGTGATGCATGAGCAGGGATACCCTTGGTTCATCATTCTACTGAACAGGTCATACATCTAACAAGGATCATTCTTTTAGTTCAAGTATCGTAACTAACAGACAAAAACTCAGATAATCTTTAAACATCGAAAGACAACTTCTAACTAGTACCCCTGTAATGTAGGACCCTAATGGCCGGGCAATCCTACACATTCACTTACCTGGTTTCCTTAGCAAATGGAGCACTTCTCTGCAATCTTCTTCACCTAGAACATTTCACATACAGAGTTAAACAAAATCCTAAAAGTCCTAACCAATAGTTATCCTAGAATCTAACACATTTGTACTTCTAGGTTCTCTAGTCAGCACCTTGTGTGCGTGGATTCAGTTTCCAGATCCTAAATAATCAGATTCAACCTAGCAGCTGAACACAGTCAATTATCTTAATGTCCAGATTCGAATTGGAAAAGCCATTACTAAATGCAGATTAAAATGTCACTAAAATAACTCTGCCATTGAAGAATCCAAAACTACAGAGCTTAGCTGAAAAACAGACCTCAAAATGGTTAACCAGCAACTATGTTGTCGAGTCATACCTAGGGTGTGAATTCGTTGGGGTGGAGACTGAAGAATCGGTCACCGAAAGGAGCTATAGCTGGCAGAGAGAGAGCTCTGGAGAAGAGAGAAATTGCCGAGAGTGAATGTGTCGGCTACAGTGAGGTTTTAGTGAGGTTTAAGGTTTCCATTTTCTATATATATTAACTAAAATCTAACTTAATTACAAACTTGCCACCCAACCTAGTTTCACTCAACTTGTAATAAATATGTTTTGACATTAAATTTAAAATCATAAAGGTTAATAAAAGGGTGACAATCAAAATGGTTAAGAAAATCACCTGGCCGAAATTGTCGGGTGTTACATCCATCCCTCCTTAAATGTAACGCCCCGAGTTATCCGAACCCGGTTCGCTACGTTCACTTACTAAACCATACTAGAAAATTCGCGAAAAATTTAAAACTTTCCTCCACACATTAATATCATCATTTAAACACGTTTAAAAATAATTTAAACATTTCAACGGAAGACTTTCGTAGAAAAAAAAATATTAACTTTAATAAAATTTTGAGTAAAAGGTAAACATTCTTCATATAATCCAAAATAACCTTCCTTTAAAAATTTTTGGGCAGCATAACACCTAATTCTTTTGAAAAACCAAAACATCCTGCAAATTTTATTCTCAAATCAATTAATCAAAACTATCATCCGTAGAATCCTCATCCAGTACCAAAAATATTTGTATGCATCAAGATTAACTAATAAAAGTTCAAATCCGACTATACGACCCAAAATGATTCAACACGATTTTAAAATGACTTTAAAATGTTCACCCACACACTATGGTCAAAACGCCCTAACAGCCGGCCGGATCGTCCCACGAGCGCGCTTCTTCAACTGCCACCTAGTCCTGAACATGCTCTGAGTACTCACCAGGAATCACCTCGTCACCTACATCACAGAACTCATCTATTAGCCTAATGCTAAGTAAGAAGTGCATAATAAAAATAAGTACCGAAAACCATACACGTCATAACATATGCAATTTCTACTGTTTCGTCTCTACTGTGGTTTCTGCTTTTGTTTCTATTTTCGTTTCCATCTCATTCCTACTATTTTATTTATCTTACTACTGGGTTCTTCTTTACGTGCTAGGTCAAGGCGACACACCTCGCGGTCCACCTCACGGGACAAGGCCAACCTCAACCTAGTAAAGTGACACACCTCGCGGTCCACCTCACGGGACAAGGCCACCACGTAAAGCGGAGGAAGAAGTGACACACCTCGCGGTCCACCTCACGGGACAAGGCCATTCAACCCCACCTTTATTATCTTCTTACGTATTTCACTGTTCGTTCTTCTGTTCCACATCCTACTGTTTCATTTCATAAAAACATGGAAATTCATTTTCGTTTCGTTCTCGTATCGTAAAACCATGATGCATAATCTACTATACATGAAACATAAAACACACATGCACGAAAACCTACCGAACTGTGATGTAGGCCCGAAGGCAAATGCACCTATGTACACTACTTACCTGACGTCCTTAGCAACTTTTCGTAGATCGTTCGCTAAACCGGGGAATTGGAAAACCTATAAAATATAATGCATACCATTAATTCGACCTCCACTAAACCTCATTATCAAACTCTCAAAAGAAAACTAATGATTCACCCAAAACTTCTAAAATCCGAAATCCCTCAATTTTGACCAAATTTCGAAATCGCGTAACTAATCCTACACTTGTCCGTTTTGGACGATTCAAGCGGCTACGGACTCCATAGAATGTCTACTTTCTAATGGTGAAGCTCATTTATCAAAAACCAGTCACATAAACTGGCAGAAAAACCAAAACCGAATCTGCTGTTTTTCTTAAATCACAACTTTTCATCCAACTTCAAAAATTCATAACAATTCCAATTTAAATCCAAATTCGATGATTCCAACGCCTATAGATCACCCATAACATCTACTCTCTAATGCTCAAAACCATTTTCCAAATCAATGTCAATAACTTGGTCGGAATACAAGAAAACCGAACTGCCCTGCTATATTCAAAATTCCAGAATTTTTTTTTTAAATTGAAGAAGTTTGATGCTCTTCATCCATTTATCATTAATAATTAACAATAATCGATAATAATGCGGTATAATAAACGAAATCTGAAACCCTAACCTAAAATCCATCGATTTATCATCAAAACCTAACCCTAAACCAAAAGCTAAACTCCTAACTAATCAAGCTTACCTTAAATCGACGGAATGGAGGAGAAAAACAGAAGGAGATCGGCGTTGCGTCGATCGCCGGCGTGAGGAGAGCAGACGGCGAGAGAGGTGAGGGAAATCTCTCTGGAGGGTGGTGTTTGTCGTGGGGAAGAAGAATGAATAGGAGGGTTTTTTTTTATTAATTATAATAATCATAATAATAATAATCCTAATTACCATCTTGCCCTCAACCTTAAATCATTTAATCTAACGGTTATTTAGTCTGTTTTCAATTGGATTTCCATAAATTTATCTTTTCCAATAGCCTCAAAATAATTTCTTTGTTACTGGTAGAAATTTTCCGCTCACGATTCCGACTACAACACCGCTGTTTAACGACACGTAGAGCTATAAATTGCGTAAACAGAAATAAACCGTGCGAACAGAAATTCCGGGTGTTACATTAAACAAAATTTTCGTCCTCGAAAATTGAACAAACAAAGAGCTCTGGATATTTGTCCAACATGTCCTGCTGTCGCTCCCAAGTGGCTTCTTAAATGCCACGATTCGTCCACAAAACTTTCACCAGTGGGATCTCTTTGTTCCGTAGAGTCTTAGTTGCAGATTCCATAATCCTTACAGGTTTCTCTTCATACATTAGCGTCGGCTCGATATCGATTTCAGTTGGCTCAATAACATGTGTCGGATCACGTATACATTTCCTTAACATTGACACATGAAAGACATTATGAACCTTATCCAATGTTGGAGGTAGTTGTAATCTATAAGCTGTACTGCCGATTCTGGCCAGGATAGGGAATGGTCCAATAAATCGCGGATTAAGCTTTCTCTTCTTGCCAAATCTTAAAACTCCCTTGAACGGTGAAACTTTTAGGAAAACCTCATCTCTGACAGCAAACTCAAGGTTTCTTCTTCTTTGGTCTGCATAACTCTTCTGTCGGCTTTGTGCAGTCATCATTCTCCTCCTAATAATGGCAATCTTATCTGACATCTGCTGCAAAATCTCGGGTCCTAGGAGTTTTGCTTCACCAACTTTGTCCCAATATAGAGGTGATCTACATTTTCTGCCATACAGTGCTTTATATGGTGTCATACCGATGGTGGACTGGTAACTATTGTTGTAGGAGAATTCAACCAAGGGCAGATGTCGGCTCCATGATGTCTGGAAATCTAGCATGCATGCTCTCAACATATCCTCGAGTATCTGAATAGTCCTCTCAGATTGTCCATCAGTCTGCGGGTGGAAATCAGTGCTAAAGGATAACTTTGTACCTAACGTGTCTTGTAAACTTTTCCAAAAGTGTGAGGTGAACCTGGGATCACGATCGGAGACAATAGACACTGGAATACCATGTAATCTGATGATTTCCTGAACATAAAGATTAGCTAGCTGGTCCATTGTGTAGGTTGTCCTTAGTGGTAGGAAATGAGCTGATTTTTTCATCCTGTCAATTATAACCCAAATGCTATCATGGCCTTTAGTTGTCTTAGGTAGTCCCACAACAAAATCCATGGCAATGTGTTTCCACTTCCACTCGGTGATCGGTAAGGGTTGAAGGGTACCCCTTGGACGTTGATGCTCTGCCTTAACTTGTTGGCAAACCAAACATGACTCCACAAATTTGGCAACATCCCTCTTCAAGTTTTGCCACCAGTAAACTAACTTCAAGTCTCGATACATCTTGGTGCTACCAGGATGTACAGAAAATGAGGACGAGTGTGCCTCGGCCAAAATCATCTTATGTAATTCCTCATCACTTGGAATATACCATCGATTTCTAAATCTTAGAATACCATCCTTGGAGAGACTAAACTCAGAGGAGGCGTCCTTCAACTTACTCATCATGCTGTTAATTTCCTTTGAATCCTTTTACTATGCCTCTTTGATTCTATCCATGATAGTTGGTCTAATAGTAACATTAGCAAGTAAGGTTGACAACCCCGAAACCATCTCCAACTCGAACTTCTGAACTTCTGCCCTCAAAGGCATAGACATGGTTGACATTGCTGGCTGCATTGTCATCGACATCCTACTCAATGCGTCAGCTACAGCATTAGCCTTACCTGGGTGATACTTGATCTCAAAGTCATAATCCTTAACAAACTCCAACCAACGTCTTTGCCTCATATTCAATTCCTTTTGAGTGAAAATATATTTCAGACTTTTATAGTCAGAAAACACCTCACACTGTTGACCATACAAATAATGTCTCCAAATCTTCAAAGCAAAAACAACCGCGGCCAATTCTAGATCATGAGTGGGGTAATTCTGCTCATAACTCTTCAGCTGTCTGGAGGCATACACCACAACCTTGCCTTCTTGCATCAAAACACACCCCAGACCAACTTTGGATGCATCACAGTAAACACTAAACTTCCCTTCTTCGGATGGGAGAGTCAATGGGGGATGTCGTCAACTTCAGCTTAAGTGTCTGGAAGCTATCTTCACAGGTTTCAGTCCAAGAGTATTTGGTGTCCTTCTTTGTTAAATTAGTTAAAGGCTTAGCTATCATAGAGAATCTCTTAATAAACTTTCTATAATAACCTGCCAGACCAAGGAAACTATAGACCTCACTGACATTCCTTGGCTGAGGCCAGTCCTTAACAGCCTGAATCTTGGTTGGATCTACTGATATGCCCTCAGCAGAAATGACATGGCCTAAGAAATTGACCTTATTCAACCAGAACTCACATTTTGACAACTTGGCATAGAGTTGCTGCTGTTTTAATGTCGTCAAAACCACTCTTAAATGCTCTGCATGGTCAGTTTCAGTTCGTGAGTAAATTAAGATATCGTCTATGAACACAATTACAAACTTGTCCAAGTACTCTCGGAACACCCGATTCATCAAATCCATAAAAGCCGCAGGCGCATTTGTCAATCCAAACGACATTACAAGAAATTCATAGTGTCCATAGCGGGTTCTGAAGGCTGTCTTTGGTATATCTCCCTCTTTAACCTTCAGTTGGTAATAACCCAAACGTAAATCAATCTTTGAAAACACCTTAGCTCCTTGTAGCTGGTCAAACGATCATCAATTCGGGGTAAAGGGTATTTATTCTTAATTGTCAACTTGTTTAGCTCTCTGTAGTCTATGCACATTCTAAGAGAACCATCTTTCTTCTTAACGAATAAAACAGGTGCACCCCAGGGAGAACTACTAGGGCGTATAAATCCCTTGTCTACTAGTTCCTGTAGTTGGACTTTTAATTCTTTCAACTCAAAAGGTGCCATGCAGTAGGGGTTCTTAGACACAGGTAATGCCTCGGGGTATGTATCAGTTACAAACTCAATTTCTCTATCCGGTGGCAACCCGGGTAAGTCATCCAAGAATGCCTCTGAAAACTCTCGGACTATAGGAATATCTTGCAGTTCTATCTTACTTTTCACCTGATCATCAATTACACTAGCTAGAAAACTCTCACAACCCTATTTCAACAATCGCTGGGCTTCTAGTGAGGATACAATCGACATTTTACTTATCTTAGGAATAGCTTGGAAGAAATACGATCGCTATTCGGGGGTCGGAACTCAACTAATCCAGACCTACAATTTATCGTGACATGATGTCTGAATAACCAATCCATTCCTAGTATAACTTTATATCCCTTCATGTCAATTACGATAAATTCTACATACAACTTCTTATCTCCTAGGGTCGCAATATCACCTTTTACTACTTGTTCTGAATGTAAGGACTTCCCTGACGGTAACATAATACTAAATGACCTCTTGGCCGGCAAGGGTTCTAACTTATGCTTACGTACAAACAAGGTTGCCACAAACGAGTGAGTGACTCCCGTACCTATAAGTGTATAAGCAGAAATACCACAGATCGTAATCGTACCTGTTATGACTGTATGTGGCACTGCATCCTCATCTTCCATCAAGGCATAGACTCTAGGTGCCACCCTCGCTCTATTCGGGTCCGGCGGTATGGGGTTGTAATACCCGGCTTTCCGGGATATTAATATTTTAATATAAATGATATTTTTGTAAATATGTCAAATCAAGTCCGTTTTACGAACAGAAAGTTTCGTTGGGATCTTAGTAATTAATATGGATTTTAGGAAAATTATGGGAATTTTAGGAGTCGTGACGCTAAGTTACGGGAATTATGTTTCTCGTAATATCATGGACGTTTTAGTAAAAATAGTAAACGAGGTCCGTTTTGCGAACGGACAGTTTTATTAGGACCCTAATAATAAGTAGGAATTATTGGTGAAATAAGAAAATTTGGAGAAGCCAAATCGCTAGTTAATCAACGAAACGAAGGACGAAAAAAATATAAAAATCAAAGAAGGGTAAAATGGTAATTTGTCAAATCAAATTATAAAATAACAAACATTTTCTCTCCTCTCTCATTTCCTCTCTGCTCCACGAACCAGAGAACCCTCCAGGCGACTTCTCCCTCACGCACGCCGGCAATTCTCCTCTGCCGACGCCTGTTTCTCCTCAGACCGATCTCCGTTCTTCACGTTTCTTTCTCCCCTCAACGTTCTAGGTAAGATTCTACAGTTTTTGGACGTTAGTTTTCAGTTTTAACGAAGTTATACGTTTAGGTTTTACGATTAGGGTTTTGTTAGAATTGTGATTTAAGGTTCGAAATTGATAGGTTTATCGAGTTTATGAATATAAAGGACGTATTAAACATTATTGGACGAAGTTAAGCTAATTTGTGAGAAATGATAAATTAAAGGAATTTCGGTTTTTTTGGAAAAAGCTCGTTATTGGATGTTTCGTAGAATCGAGTGCGAATTGGTTGTTCAAATACCTCGATTAATTAAGTTATAGCTTTAGAAGAATTTCCTTAGTTAAGGATTTCATTAATTTGGACATTAACGGTTCAAACTCATTTTAATGATAATTGTTGTGAATTGCCTTAGGTGCACTACGCTCGTGGACGGAGCTAGCATTCAACGGACGTCAGGTAAGTTCTCGTGACTTACTCTGGCCGATTGGCCTACACCGTACGTCGATGTTGCGTCGAGGATCATTGGAGTGTTGTTTGTTTATACGTTTTGGTTGGGTAGTTAGGTTAGTTGTCTATAGGTTTTGTTTATTTGTCTTGATGGTATGTATGTTGATTGCTTACTTTCTGCTTATTAACTGTTCATGCATCACGTATTTCAAATGTCATGAAAATGAATTTCCGCACGTGTTTTTAAGAAAAGAAACGAACCTCTGTAATTAATCTACGTAATCTGTATCTGGTTACGCGAGGTGGGGCTCATGCATGGCTGTAGGGTTTGTGAGCATGTACCCCCCTCCTCTAGGTGGAAAGTGGTAGTTCGACCGCAGAATGTATCCTTTCCATTTAGAGGGCTGATATCTCGGTAAAAATCTGTCTGCGACGTAATAAAAATGAATCTGTATCTGTATCTGTATCTGTATCTGAATCTGAATCTGTAATCTGCATGTTTTCTGAAAGGCATACGCACGCATGCATCTGCATTTACGAAGCTTACTGAGATTTCGTTATCTCATAGATGTCTGTATGGTGTAGGTGACGTTATAGGTGACATTGAGCCAGGTGAGGACGACGTTCCTCCTCCTGATGTATGATGCAGTTGACGAAGAATGGCCCGTGGGAGTGTGCTGAGCAGTCGGTGCGTTTTGACCCGTGGGGATGTGTATGTATTTTGAGGACTATCAGGATGTTTTTTGGTTAAATTGTATAGATACTTTAGGGTGCTTGGTTCTGGTAGTGGATAGGTTATGTTTAGAGTTGTTTATAAAACGTTTTGAAATGTATTTTGTAAACATATGGTATTAGGGGATGCTCAGTTTTTAAACAGAACCACGCGATTCTTTTTCTTAAAATTGGTTCGGTTTAAAGGTGAGTTGTGTGCGTTTTGCGATTCGCATGTAGGGAAGGAGAGGGTTGTTTTATAGACGGTTTTCATGAAAGTATAGAAGAAGTATAAAGAAAATGTCGAAGTTTGCTCTCTGGAATCAGATTCCAGAGAGGGAAATGTTGGTTAGCTCTCTGGAATCTCGGATTGCAGAGAGAAAATTGGTCGCTGCAAAGTGCAGCACCTACACCGACTGATCGCTGCTTCATTTTTCCTCTGTTTTCCGGTTTTGCCCCTGTGCGATTTGATAAATGTTTTAAATAGTTTTAATTGTTTTAAATAGTTTTATTTTAATTGTTTTTATGTTTGTTTTAAAAGCTTTAAAAGTTAGATTTCAATTCCGATTTCGATTCTGATTTCGATTTCAGTTAGTTCTCGCTTAAAGTTTAATTAAGTATAAAGATAAAAAAAAAATAGTACGGGTATATTGGGTACGGTATTAGGGACGTTACAGGGGCAGTCCTTGACAATGTGTCCAACCTTATCACATCTATAACAGCGGCCAGAATGTAACTTGCATTCGCCGGGGTGATTCTTCTGACAGGTGGGACATAGGGGAGCCAGTGGTCGTTTCCCTTTTCCTCTGTCATCGTTCTGATTGAAAGGTCTCTTCACACCTTTCTGCTGTTGTTGAGGCCCCCTATTCTGCTGTGGCTGCCAACCCTTGTTCTGTTGTGGTGGTGGTTGAGCCTCTCTGGTAAACTTCTTCGACTGCTCATGTTGTTCTTGTAATGTCACCTCAACCTCTTCCAGTTCTAAGGCCTTAGCCGCCACCTCGGAAAACGACACATTGTGAATTCCCGCAGTCTTTACTCCTCTAAACAAGCCTGGTTTTAGTCCATGAACAAATTGGTGGATTTTGTCTTCCTCATCCTCCACCAGACGGGGTGCAAACCTGGACAAGGCCTCAAACTTACATATATAATCGGCCACTGAACCTGTTTGACGCAGTTGCATAAATTCCATCTTCTTGCTAGTCCGAACAGCTCGGCTGAAGTACTTGTCATAGAAAGCAGTCTTAAACATTCCCCAGGTCATAGCTCCTGTATTCACGGTGCTCTGGATCAAGTCCCACCAATGCCTCGCATCCAGTTCCAGGTGGAAGACAGCACACGTGACCTTATCTCCCTCATCCACCTTTGCATACTGGAACATGTCCTCCATCTTCCGGACCCATTCCTCAGCATAAACAGGATCCGAAACTTGACCATTAAACGTCGGAGGTCGAAGTCGATGGAAACACTCGTCACCATGATCTCGAGTTGCATTAGTGCTAGAATTTCCTTGTTCCTCCCTAGTGGCTACAAGTTGCTCGATCTGTCGGGATTGGCGAATGACCAACTCTGTTAGTTGGACGATAGTATTGCTATCCACATTGTCATCTCTCTGTTGGTCTCTTACCATCTTGGGATTCCTAATTAATTAGTCATAAACACATCTTAACTTAAGGACATTGCTGAAATCATAAACACTTACAGTTGTTGGAGTGTGCTCATGTGACGGTCTGTGCTGGAAGGCTGTCAACAGAATCGATTTTAGAACCCGGTTTTGTTTTGATACCATAATTGTCACGACCTCGTTAAGGGCCGAGACTAATCCATATTTTCGTGGAACTTTTATTCTAAATATGCTCTCTGCACACACATTTTTTTTTAATAGAAAGAACTTTTAACACTCGACTCATCCATAAAACTGTCGGCATAACTAGTCGCAGAGCAGAGTGACTAAACTCAGACATTGATTTCATAACACGATCGGGCAGAAGGGAGGTGCCCTCAGACCTCACGACTTCATCGTTCGCGGGGCTGCATGGATTTACAAACATCCACCGATCAACATGTGTATCCCACGTGCCACATTAAACTTAATCCGATCGCTAACGAAAAAACTTATATACACTCATCCGATAAAATAGACAACATCGTCCGATTATAAAACGACATAGTTTAAACTACTCCTACCAATGATGTCAGCTTGATGATTTACTCATCCGATCAAAACAGCACTACTCACATCATCCGATTTACTCACTCATCCGATCAAAACAGCACTACTCACATCATCCGATTACTCATCTTTACTCACATCATCCGATCACAAAACGACAAAGTTTAGACTACTCCAGCCGATGACGTCAGCCGGATGATTTACTCATCCGATCAAGACAACACTACTCACATCATCCGATTACTCATCTTTACTCACATCATCCGATTACTCATCTTTACTCACATCATCCGATCACAAAACGACAAAGTTTAGACTACTCCAGCCGATGACGTCAGCCGGATGATTTACTCATCCGATCAAAACAGCACTACTCACATCATCCGATTACTCATCGTTACTCACATCATCCGATCACAAAACGACAAAGTTTAGACTACTCCAGCCGATGACGTCAGCCGGATGATTTACTCATCCGATCAAGACAACACTACTCACATCATCCGATTACTCATCTTTACTCACATCATCCGATTACTCATCTTTACTCACATCATCCGATCACAAAACGACAAAGTTTAGACTACTCCAGCCGATGACGTCAGCCGGATGATTTACTTATCCGATCAAGACAACACTCCTCACATCATTCGATTACTCATCTTTACTCACATCATCCGATCACAAAACGACAAAGTTTAAACTACTCCTGCTCTGACTTAAACATAAACTCAATCTGAGTATACATAGCGGAAGACTTCATTAAAACAGACCATCACATATATATAAATCCTCAAAATCATTCTCGAGCTCAGAAGCTAAAACAGGTAATATCTGATAATATAACGCTCTTAAGAGAGACCCCATCCTACTTAGAAATTGTATCAGTCATATTCTGGTATATAATGACATGAGAAAATGCGTCCTATTTTAACCTCAGTTTTCGTAATCCTTACTGACATCACATAAGCAGTAACCACGGGTCATAATCGCCTTTTCCAGCCACGCACTGTGTAATATCCGGCTTCGTACGGATTTTTAGAATATTATTATTTTATTATATAATGGCATTTTTGGTAAATATGTCAAATCAGGTCTGTTTCACTGAAAAAAAACGTCATTACGATCCTAACAATTAATAGGAATTTTAAAGGAAATTATGGGAATTTTCGGAGATTAAATGTTGTATTCCGAGTAAATACATTTCTCGTAATGTAAAAGATGTTCTCGTAAAAATAGCAAACGAGGTCCAAATTGTGAACGGACAGTTTTATTAGATCCTAGATATTAAGTTGGACTTATGGGTGAAGTAAGGAGTTTGGATGAAACCGAATAGCTAGACGATTAACGAACCGAATGACGAAACAAATATAAACACTATGGAGGGGCATTTTAGTAATTTGCCAAATCAAATTTTATAAAAATAACCTAAATCTATTTCTTTCTTCATTATTCCCTGCCTTCTTCGATTTCCAGAGAGCAAACCCTCTCGGCTTCTCCTCTGCCGCGGCGATTTCTTCGACGATCCGACCTCCATTCGTTCCGTTTCCTTCACGTTTTCTCCTCCAATCGACGTTCTAGGTATGAGCCTACAATCTTAGAGCTTTTATTTCGATATTTATGGCGTTTTAGGCAATTAGGGTTTCGATACTTTTTTCGTTAAAAACGCGAATTAGGGTTCGTAATTAATAGGTTGGCCTTGATTAAGTGTATATTGCACGTATTTGACGTTATTGGACGAAGTTAAATCAATTTGGGAAAATGTTAAAAATTGAGAAATTTCGAGATTTTAGAAATAACTCATAAATTGGGAATTGAGGTGCCGAGCGTAAATTGCTCGAATAGATAGCTCAATAATTGGATTAGAACTTTAGGAAGTTTCCTTAGTTAAGGTTTTGTAAATTTGGACGATCGATGGCTTAAATTAGTTTTAACGTTGATATTGTATTTTGCCTCAGACAAACAACGCTCGTGGACGGAGCTTGAGCTACTTTGGACACGAGATAAGTTCTCGTGATTCTTCTCTGGCCGATTGGCCTACACCGTACGTCGAATGTCGTCTCGAGGAGTTTTGGAGATGCTTTTGTTTAATTGTACTTGGTTTGGGTAGCTAGGTTTTAGGGGTTTATAATTTACGCTTTACAATCTTGATGGTACACGTTATTGTTTGTTTACTTTAAGATATTGAACTGTTCACGCATCACTTATTTTAAAGAAAAGCATGAAAATGAACTTCCGCACAGAGTTTTAAAGATAACGTAAAACATAGCATTGGCCGAAAGGCTTATTGGCCGAAAGGCGTATTGGTCGAAAGGCGTATTGGCCGAAAGGGGTATTGGTCACGCGAGGTAGGGGCTCAGGAACGGCTGTACGTGTTTTAAGCGTGCACCCCCGCCTCTAGCTGGAAAGAGTAGTCCGCTCGCTGGATGAGCTCTCTCCGGTTAGAGGGATAGGATCTCGGTGACACCTATTGAGCATTGCATAGTAAAGAAAACATACATGATTAATGAACTCATTCGCACAACATGCATTTCATTTACGAGTCTTATTGGGATTTCATCTCATAGTGTATTGTATGGTGTAGGTGACCTAGACATTGAGGCAAGTGAGGACGATGTCCCTCCTCCTGAGGCTTGAGTCCAGTTGACGGAGGATGACTGCGGTGGTGTGCTGGCGCTGATGCTTAACCGACCCGTGGGGGAGTATGTATAGATTTTGGGATTTTTGAGATGTTTAGAACATTTTATGATGCTTGGTACTGGTAGTTGATAGGTTTTATGTTTAATGTTTCAAATATTTTGGTAAACTGTATATAGAAAATGTTTTGGTTTAAATTGTTAATTAAATGTTATTGAAATGTTTTGAATGGTTTTAGGGACGTTACGGTTATGCTCGGTTTTTAGAGCTATCCACGCAGTTGGATTTCGCAAAGTCCGCTGCAATTTGATCGAGTTTGAGTTTAAGTTATAAGTTGATTATTGAATAAATGGTGGAAAGTAATAAGGTATTTTGCTCTCTGGAATCGGATTCCAGAGAGCGTATCGAAGTGTTTGCTCTCTGGAATTCCAGAGAGCACTTGTAATTTACAACGCAGGGATCAGGGATGAAGTGAAAAACAGAATGAGTGGCGAATGATCGCATGAGGAGCGATCGCTGCATGGTGTGCAGCGATCAATCGCTGCAGCAAGCAGCGATTGGTCGCTGCTCGCTGCAGCACATGCAGCGATCAGTCGCTGCATGTAGCAGCGACTGGTCGCCGCTCGCTGATGCACATGCAGCGATCAGTCGCTGCATGTAGCAGCGACTGGTCGCTGCCCCTTTCGTCACTGGGCTGGACAGTTTTGCCCTCCCTCCATTGTTCTGTTTTAATTGATTTTAAGGATTTTATTTGATTAATTTTATGTTTGTTTTAGATGGTTTTAAACCTAGATTTTAAATTCCGATTTCGATTCTGGTTTCTATTTCGGTTTAGTTTCCGCTTAGAGTTTAGTTAAAATATAAAGATAAAGTATTAAAAAAAAAAATATATATATAGTACGGTAATTGGGTACAGTATTAGGGGCGTGACACACTGTCACTCTGAGCACATCCAGCAACCAGCCTTAGACTTCCTCATTGAATTTGGAATCCTCACCTGTTAATTCTTCACCTACATCATAAGGTTTAAACTATAAGCCTAATGCTTAGTAAGGAATGCAATGCTAACACATATGCATGAATGCACAGTTTAAAGAAACACATGCTCATGAATCTTTTCTCGTTCTTGTTCATATTCATATTCATCGTTTATATTCATCATTCATATTCATCATTTACATTGTATGGATTAAGAGAGAATTTGTGCCGGTAAAGGGGGTTCGACAGTGAAAGTGTACATAGTCCCTTGCGGGTCGTATTCTTGGTCCCTCTTTTGTACAGTGACATACGCCAAACCGCCCCAACCCCCTCATAATCCATGTTGCATAGGTTTCATATTCATATTTTATTCATGAGAGAAAAAACATGCAATTAAAACATTTTCATGTGCTTGAGAAACATTCGTGATGCATGAGCAGGGATACCCTTGGTTCATCATTCTACTGAACAGGTCATACATCTAACAAGGATCATTCTTTTAGTTCAAGTATCGTAACTAATAGACAAAAGCTCAGATAATCTTTAAACATCGAAAGACAACTTCTAACTAGTACCCCTGTAATGTAGGACCCTAATGGCCGGGCAATCCTACACATTCACTTACCTGGTTTCCTTAGGAAATGGAGCACTTCTCTGCAATCTTCTTCACCTAGAACATTTCACATTACAAAGTTAATTAAAATCCTAAAAGTCATAACCAATAGTTATCCTAGAATCTAACACATTTGTACTTCTAGGTTCTCTAGTCAGCACCTTGTGTGCGTGGATTCAGTTTCCAGATCCTAAATAATCAGATTCAACCTAGCAGCTGAACACAGTCGATTATCTTAATGTCCAGATTCGAATTGGAAAAGTCATTACTAAATGCGGATTAAAATGTCACTAAAATAACTCTGCCATTGAAGAATCCGAAACTACAGAGCTTAGCTGAAAAACAGAGCTCAAAATGGTTAACCAGCAACTACGTTGTCGAGTCATATCTAGGGTGTGAATTCGTCGGGGTGGAGACTGAAGAATCGGTCGCCGAAAGGAGCTGTTGCTGGCAGAGATAGAGCTCTGGAGAAGAGAGAAATCACCGAGAGTGAATGTGTCGGCTACAGTGAGGTTTTAGTGACGTTTAAGGTTTCCATTTTCTATATATATTAACTAAAATCCAACTTAATTACAAATTTGCTACCCAACCTAGTTTCACTCAACTTGTAATAAATATGTCTTGACATTAAATTTAAAATCATAAAGGTTAATAAAAGGGTGACAATCAAAATGGTTAAGAAAATCACATGGCCGAAATTGTCGGGTGTTACAATAAGTCATCCTTAGATGCCCAAGGTACAAAATGAGAATCATTTAGTGACTTTACCATGCTTTGAAGAATACTATTAATATAAGACAGTACTTTGGATGTGATCACATTCAAAAGTATATTAGAAAATTTATATTCTTCTAATAATTGTTGTTTGTAAGCATTCCAAAAATTGCTAGGACTATTTGGCTAACAATAAATGAGAAATGTAGCACAAAGTCTTCGTAAAACACAAGACATTTGGAATGTCGTTGCTTTTTCTATAGAAGAAGTTATGTCATCATCATATTGTAATAAGCCATGCAAGAGAGCTGATTCTCGAAATGTGTTGTCTAAAATTCCACACATCTTTTTTAAGGACTTAAAAAGTAAACGCAAATAATAGCATTCTCCTTCTACAAGATTGACAGAAAAAATTCTTCCAATAAACTTTTCTCTCTTTCCGAGTTTCCATATTTTATCACGCCTATTCCATGTATGATACTCTGGAAACTGCTTGTATAATATGCTTCTTGCAAATAGATCAATACAGTTGATGTGGAAATACTCTGTAAGCATACTCTTTGAAAACAAATCGTTTGCTATTATATTTTGAGGAGAAGAAGACTCTCCAAAAGTGATAGGCTAATGATATTCGAGGTGTAGTTGGAGAGTATAGAAAGGACGGGAGACTTCATTTAAAGAAAGTCCATAAATATGCCACATTGCTTCTAGTGGGAAAATCCAACGAGTTGTATGATAGTCTTGAATTTCATTACTTGAAGGCCCTGCATCACTGCCATTGATTTGAAATGCGATACAATCATATCCTTTATATATGTACTTGTACAAGTATTTCACCGCTTTGATGGCTGACCAAACTTTGACATTTAAATGACAATCAAACAATGCAAACAGATAAAGATAATAGGGAATAACCCAATGATTATCAAGTACTACACCTCTGACTGTTGTAAACTAATTGTCTACCTAACGACAATAATAAGGGTAAGAATTCTTTCCATGTTGAGTAACAATGCAAAGGATAATTTGTCACGATCTGAAAGCCAGCTTAACAAAACATCGAGTCAAACAACTCGATCCTTAGAAAGATCCCAATTTCCCAATCCAAAGCTTGATTCATAGCAGAAGTCTTGAACACAAATCAAAGCCCAAAGATACACACAGTAATTACATATATAATAGTGCGATAAAGTAAAAACAATTTAATAAGGTCTACATGCCAAGTTGAAATCCAAATCATTCAATCTTATACAGACTCAAAGTACAATAAGTCTTCACAAGGAAATTAATAAATCACTCAATAAGAAATTAAACAAGCAACTGCTTCCAAACTCTAGCTACTCACTGCCATTGTTTTTTTTCTAAAAATGGAGTGGGTCTTTAGGGTGAGTGACTAACTCATTAGGCAGATTATACTAAATGCAATGCATGAAAAATTTCTTTTACCTTCCATTTCCAAAACATGAGTAGGTTATAATGGTTTTCAAACTAGCTTTCCAAAAAACACTTTTTCATCATTTTATTAAAAGCAGACTCCACGAGACACATATGAGTCAATGAGTCAAATATTATCGTATACATAGACAACTATACAAAATACGCAATCATCATACTTTTCATATAAAAACCAGTTAAGTGAAAAATGAAAGTCACACAAGGACTACCTTCGGCACACTAACATAGAAAGATGGCGACATAAAGACCAAGCAGCTTCTCATGAGTTCGAGGGAATAACAAAAGTGACGGCGACTGGTAGGTGAACCCACGTCACAATAGTGGTAGGCGATCCGAAGACCAAGCAGTGACTCCACTTACAAAGTCATAAAACTCAAACATACCCTGATCAGGTTTTGAGATTCAAAACCCAAAGAGTGTGATAGGCTACGGTCTGCAAATGGGTAGAAAAACATGCAAGCGGAAGACTTAAAATGCAACAACAAATCGGTGCTCGAAGACACCCAAAAACAGATGCAAAACAGAGTGAAATGCCAAAAAGAAAACACGCAAATAGAAGAAGTGGGTATGCGAGATTCTTGGCCAGAAAGAACCGAGAATTACTTGCCTTGATCACCGGAGATTGGAAGGGGCCCTTGCCGGTTCTTTGGGCAAAGGTTGTCTCCAAAGACAGAAACTCTACTTCTTGAGGAAGAGCTCCAGCAGGAGGGAAATGGCCTTACCATTCGTTGCTTCTCCCTCAGAAGCAGCCGATGGTGAAATGGGAGGGAACCCGTGGCTGGCCCAGAAGCTACAAAGCTTCGGGTGAGAAACTCATCCTTGCCAGAGATGGTTTCACAGCACCTGGGAACAGGATTTCATCTAGCTTTGCCTCACAGCCGGCTCAAGAATGAGCGACGAGAGGGAGAGGAAATAAGAGCTACTCCGAGCATCCAAAACTCGAAAAGCAATTCGGTGCAGCCCTCAGGCGATGAACGCCGGCTGCTATGCACCAGAGAACCTCTCAGGTTTCTCTCAGCAGAGGAAAAACTCTCTTTGGTTTCCAAAAATTTGAATCAATAGCTAACCGATTACAATGCTACAGTGGAGCTTAAATAAGCTGAGGATCAATCGGAGAAGAAGGAAAAACCAGAAGGGATGCTTCTGGAAAATAGCCGTTGCACTGAAATCTGAACGTTGGAGCTTCTGCAGGCGCTGGCAGCTCGGTTTACTGGGCAACGCTCTCCAGGCCAGTTCATTTCCTTACATTTGGTTCAGCTCCCTTTTGGCCTTGGTTCATCCGGTTCAGGCTTTGTTCTCCTTGGTTCAGTCGGTTCAACCTTGGTTCCTCTTAGTTTGGCCGGTTCAGTTCTTGGTTCACCATCCTTTGAAGATTATTACAAAAATATACAAATTAAATACAAGGCTCGTTTATATAATTTGAATTAAAGGAAAACAAATTCCTTCTTCATTAATTCTTTCCAAGCCTTGAGAAACCATTTACCTACAAAATTCCACAAGTCCATTAGATATATAAAATAGATAAAACAAATACATACCTTGACTTGTGATTGATGGATCGGGACCGTGGGCATATCAGAGTGTGTGTAACATCCTCTAATCCTATACCTCATAATTCCCGTATAAAATTTTTGGATTTATAACACTCATAAAATTTTGACTTCTAAACCTCTAAAATAAAAAATCTAAGTCGTTGAAATCGTTTGAAGAATAGTTAAAGAAAACACATTAACATGGACACATAAAGGAAGCAAGCATTCGGCAAGCGAACCACGGGGCAAAAGGGGCATTTCGCTCAAAAAACATGTAAATATAGCCAGGTGATCGATCGCCTGATCGATTGCCCCATGGAATCACCAACTAGCCGATCAATATGTCCTACCAGGTGATCGATCGGCACACGCTCTGGACAATCCAGAGCGCGGCCACAGTAAAGTAGCCGATCGATCGCCCATTCTGGCGATCGATCGGCAACTTCTCTGGAATCCGAATTCCAGAGAGCTACCTCATCTCTTTCTCTTCCTTTCTTCTTCTTCTCCTCAATCCTATAACTGATCACCAAACTTCATAAGGCTACACCAACATCACATTCATCATAACAATACATTTCAACATAAAATCACTCAACATTCGCACATCCTTCATAATCTTGCTCATTCCTCAATTCACCAATCATTGTAGATACGATTCAAAGCGTTTAAAACAGAGTAAATTTCATGAAGACAAACTACGTGGATCCATTTGAAAACTAATCAAAATCCCTACGAAGTTCGACAACCAAGCAGTTCCAGTGTAGATTTCAAAATCATCACTTAGACATCCTATACGTTTGTTCACAAAACTACACAAAACCATTTTTATGTAATTTCCCAACTAATTAATCAAAACGCACTATCTATACACTTTCCCAATCATTTACCCTATCATAGTAAAATACCTATACATCCATCTCCCACGGGTCAGAATTGCACCAACTGCACCAACGCGCACCCACGGGCACCCTCCATCAACCAGCTATGCATCGAGTGGAGGAATATCATCCTCACCTGTTTCGAAATCATCTACACCACAGAGACATTCTATGAGCTAAAGGCTCTGTAAATCTACGTAAATGCAAATGCGTGCTATGCGTATGTCGTTCATAAAATCATGTAGTCGTGTTTTAATCCTTACGTTACATAGCAGGATATCACCGAGGTCTACTTTCACCAGATGGAGAGGGCACGTCTGGCGGTTAGACAGCCCTTTTCATCTACCGCCCGGGGGGGGGGGGGGGGGGACATGCTTCGCCTACTGGAAAGCCATGTCTGAACCCCACCCTGTCGTGACCGGGATTACGTGCATTCGTTTCTTTTCATTAATTCAGTTCTTTTCATAAAACGCGTGTAGAAATTCATTTTCATGCTATTTTGAAAGAGCGTGATGCATGTATAGTTCATATCGCACAATTTATAATTTACATAGAAAACAAACAATAAATCTTAGAAAACACACCACGACCTATACTTCTAAACTACCAACCACTTACTCTACAACTACGGAATTCACCAATATCCTCAATAACGTCATAACTCTTGGTGTAGGCCAAATCGGCCAAACAAAGCACGAAGACTTACCTCACGTCCATAGCACACCGAGCTCCGTCCACGAGTGTTGTTCACCTAAACCAAATTATAGAATTTATCATTAAAATCAGGCCTAGAACATCGAATTTGGAAGATAGCGAAACTCCTATCTAAGGAAACTTCTCCTAAATCTCCTATTTAACTCGTTGAGGCATTTTGTAATATCCAGCTTTTCTGGATATTATTATTTTAATATATAATGACATTTTAGTAAATATGTCAAATCAAATCAGTTTCGCAAATGGAAAGCGTCATTATGATCCTAACGATTAATAAGAATTTTAAGGAAATTCTGGGAATTTTCGGAGATTAAACGCTATATTCCGAGTAAATACGTTTATCGTAATGTAAAGGACGTTTTAATAAGAATAGCAAACGAGGTCCGAATTGCGAACGGACAGTCTTAATAAATCTCTAATAATAAGTTGGACTTATTGGTAAAATATGGAAATTTGGTGAACCTGAATAGTCGGACGATTAACGAACCGAAGGACGAAACGAATATAAAAACAATGTAAGGGCAAAATGGTAATTTGGCAAACCAAATTTTATAAAAATTACACAAACCCTCTTTCTTCTTCATTTCTCTTCCTCCGTGATTTCCAGAGGTGATTTCTTCATCCTCCAGCTGCGGCGATTCAACCTCTCCGACCTCCGATCTCCTCCGTTTCTCTTCCGTTCCTCGTCATTTCTTCTCCTCTCGCTACCCTCGGTATGTACCTACAATCTCTGAACGTTTATTTTGAGTTCTCGGTTCGATTTAGAGTTAGGGTTTCAAATTAGGGTTTTGGTATTTTTCGTTAAAAACGCAAATTAGGGCTCGTAATTAATAGGTTAGCCGTGATTAAGTATATATTGAACGTATTTGACGTTATTGGACGAAGTTAAATTGAATTGTGGAAAAATGTTAAATTCGAGAAATTAGGGATTTTCGAGAAAGGTTCGTGAATTGTGATTTTGAACCATCGAGCGTGAATTGGTCGTTTAAACGTCTAGATTAATTAAGTTAGAACTTTAGAAAAGTTCCTTAGTTAAGAATTTTATTAAATTGGACAATTGGGAGTTCAGATGCGTCATATTGATAATATTGTAAATTTGCCTCAGACGAACAACGCTCGTGGACGGAGCTTGAGCTGCAACGGACGCGAGGTAAGTTCTCGTGACCTTCTCTGGCCGATTGGCCTACACCGTACTTCGATGTCGCGTCGAGGATTTTAGAGGATTGATTGTTTTAAATTGCTTTGGGTCGGGTAGATAGGTTTACAATTGTTATAGGTTATTCTATTTCGGTATTGATGGTACATATGTTGCTTGTTTATTTTATGTTCATATCTGTTCATGCATCACGTGTTTTAAATGTCATGAAAACGAATTTCCGCACGACGTTTTAAAGTAAATGCAAAGAAAGAATGACCCTTCGGTATACAGTTTAAATGGCCCATCGATATACAGTTTATAGCAAAGTAAAGTAAAGAAATCGGTATATAGTTTATAGCAAAGCAAAGTAAAGCAATCGATATACAGTTCAAATGACCCTTCGGTATACAGTTTAAATGGCCCATCGGTATACAGTTTATAGCAAAGTAAAGTAAAGAATCGGTATATAGTTTATAGCAAAGCAAAGTAAAGCAATCGATATACAGTTCAAATGACCCTTCGGTATACAGTTTAAATGGCCCATCGGTATACAGTTTATAGCAAAGTAAAGTAAAGAAATCGGTATATAGTTTATAGCAAAGTAAAGTAAAGAAATCGGTATATAGTTTATAGCAAAGCAAAGCAAAGCAAAGCAAAGCAAAGTAAAGCAATCGATATACAGTTCAAATGACCCTTCGGTATACAGTTTATAGCAAAGTAAAGTAAAGAAATCGGTATATAGTTTATAGCAAAGTAAAGTAAAGAAATCGGTATATAGTTTATAGCAAAGTAAAGTAAAGAAATCGGTATATAGTTTATAGCAAAGTAAAGTAAAGAAATCGGTATATAGTTTATAGCAAAGTAAAGTAAAGAAATCGGTATATAGTTTATAGCAAAGTAAAGTAAAGAAATCGGTATATAGTTTATAGCAAAGTAAAGTAAAGAAATCGGTATATAGTTTATAGCAAAGTAAAGTAAAGAAATCGGTATATAGTTTATAGCAAAGTAAAGTAAAGAAATCGGTATATAGTTTATAGCAAAGTAAAGTAAAGAAATCGGTATATAGTTTATAGCAAAGTAAAGTAAAGAAATCGGTATATAGTTTATAGCAAAGTAAAGTAAAGAAATCGGTATATAGTTTATAGCAAAGTAAAGTAAAGAAATCGGTATATAGTTTATAGCAAAGTAAAGTAAAGAAATCGGTATATAGTTTATAGCAAAGTAAAGTAAAGAAATCGGTATATAGTTTATAGCAAAGTAAAGTAAAGAAATCGGTATATAGTTTATAGCAAAGTAAAGTAAAGAAATCGGTATATAGTTTATAGCAAAGTAAAGTAAAGAAATCGGTATATAGTTTATAGCAAAGTAAAGTAAAGAAATCGGTATATAGTTTATAGCAAAGTAAAGTAAAGAAATCGGTATATAGTTTATAGCAAAGTAAAGTAAAGAAATCGGTATATAGTTTATAGCAAAGTAAAGTAAAGAAATCGGTATATAGTTTATAGCAAAGTAAAGTAAAGAAATCGGTATATAGTTTATAGCAAAGTAAAGTAAAGAAATCGGTATATAGTTTATAGCAAAGTAAAGTAAAGAAATCGGTATATAGTTTATAGCAAAGTAAAGTAAAGAAATCGGTATATAGTTTATAGCAAAGTAAAGTAAAGAAATCGGTATATAGTTTATAGCAAAGTAAAGTAAAGAAATCGGTATATAGTTTATAGCAAAGTAAAGTAAAGAAATCGGTATATAGTTTATAGCAAAGTAAAGTAAAGAAATCGGTATATAGTTTATAGCAAAGTAAAGTAAAGAAATCGGTATATAGTTTATAGCAAAGTAAAGTAAAGAAATCGGTATATAGTTTATAGCAAAGTAAAGTAAAGAAATCGGTATATAGTTTATAGCAAAGTAAAGTAAAGAAATCGGTATATAGTTTATAGCAAAGTAAAGTAAAGAAATCGGTATATAGTTTATAGCAAAGTAAAGTAAAGAAATCGGTATATAGTTTATAGCAAAGTAAAGTAAAGAAATCGGTATATAGTTTATAGCAAAGTAAAGTAAAGAAATCGGTATATAGTTTATAGCAAAGTAAAGTAAAGAAATCGGTATATAGTTTATAGCAAAGTAAAGTAAAGAAATCGGTATATAGTTTATAGCAAAGTAAAGTAAAGAAATCGGTATATAGTTTATAGCAAAGTAAAGTAAAGAAATCGGTATATAGTTTATAGCAAAGTAAAGTAAAGAAATCGGTATATAGTTTATAGCAAAGTAAAGTAAAGAAATCGGTATATAGTTTATAGCAAAGTAAAGTAAAGAAATCGGTATATAGTTTATAGCAAAGTAAAGTAAAGAAATCGGTATATAGTTTATAGCAAAGTAAAGTAAAGAAATCGGTATATAGTTTATAGCAAAGTAAAGTAAAGAAATCGGTATATAGTTTATAGCAAAGTAAAGTAAAGAAATCGGTATATAGTTTATAGCAAAGTAAAGTAAAGAAATCGGTATATAGTTTATAGCAAAGTAAAGTAAATTTTTTTGAAATGTTTTTAGGTTGTTACGGATATGCTCGGTTTTTAGAGCTATCCACGCGGTTGGATTTCGCAAAGTCCGCTGTAAGTCGATTAAGTTTAGTTTACAAGTGATTATGGTAATTGATGAAAAATGGTGGAAGAATGAGGAATTGGTAGAAAATTGAGAAATGGTTGCTCTCTGGAATCGGATTCCAGAGAGGTTAAGGTTTGAAGTTTTATGTGTTTGCTCTCTGGAAATTCCAGAGAGCACTTGTATAGAAAAGAAAACAGAGAAGGGGAGTGAAGTGGCGACTGGGCGCTGCTGAGGCGCATGGCCTCAGCGATCGATCTCTGCTGAGGCGCATGGCCTCAGCGATCGATCTCTGCTGAGGCGCATGGCCTCAGCGATCGATCTCTGCTGAGGCGCATGGCCTCAGCGATCGATCTCTGCTGAGGCGCATGGCCTCAGCGATCGATCTCTGCTGAGGCGCATGGCCTCAGCGATCGATCTCTGCTGAGGCGCATGGCCTCAGCGATCGATCTCTGCTGAGGCGCATGGCCTCAGCGATCGATCTCTGCTGAGGCGCATGGCCTCAGCGATCGATCTCTGCTGAGGCGCATGGCCTCAGCGATCGATCTCTGCTGAGGCGCATGGCCTCAGCGATCGATCTCTGCTGAGGCGCATGGCCTCAGCGATCGATCTCTGCTGAGGCGCATGGCCTCAGCGATCGATCTCTGCTGAGGCGCATGGCCTCAGCGATCGATCTCTGCTGAGGCGCATGGCCTCAGCGATCGATCTCTGCTGAGGCGCATGGCCTCAGCGATCGATCTCTGCTGAGGCGCATGGCCTCAGCGATCGATCTCTGCTGAGGCGCATGGCCTCAGCGATCGATCTCTGCTGAGGCGCATGGCCTCAGCGATCGATCTCTGCTGAGGCGCATGGCCTCAGCGATCGATCTCTGCTGAGGCGCATGGCCTCAGCGATCGATCTCTGCTGAGGCGCATGGCCTCAGCGATCGATCTCTGCTGAGGCGCATGGCCTCAGCGATCGATCTCTGCTGAGGCGCATGGCCTCAGCGATCGATCTCTGCTGAGGCGCATGGCCTCAGCGATCGATCTCTGCTGAGGCGCATGGCCTCAGCGATCGATCTCTGCTGAGGCGCATGGCCTCAGCGATCGATCTCTGCTGAGGCGCATGGCCTCAGCGATCGATCTCTGCTGAGGCGCATGGCCTCAGCGATCGATCTCTGCTGAGGCGCATGGCCTCAGCGATCGATCTCTGCTGAGGCGCATGGCCTCAGCGATCGATCTCTGCTGAGGCGCATGGCCTCAGCGATCGATCTCTGCTGAGGCGCATGGCCTCAGCGATCGATCTCTGCTGAGGCGCATGGCCTCAGCGATCGATCTCTGCTGAGGCGCATGGCCTCAGCGATCGATCTCTGCTGAGGCGCATGGCCTCAGCGATCGATCTCTGCTGAGGCGCATGGCCTCAGCGATCGATCTCTGCTGAGGCGCATGGCCTCAGCGATCGATCTCTGCTGAGGCGCATGGCCTCAGCGATCGATCTCTGCTGAGGCGCATGGCCTCAGCGATCGATCTCTGCTGAGGCGCATGGCCTCAGCGATCGATCTCTGCTGAGGCGCATGGCCTCAGCGATCGATCTCTGCTGAGGCGCATGGCCTCAGCGATCGATCTCTGCTGAGGCGCATGGCCTCAGCGATCGATCTCTGCTGAGGCGCATGGCCTCAGCGATCGATCTCTGCTGAGGCGCATGGCCTCAGCGATCGATCTCTGCTGAGGCGCATGGCCTCAGCGATCGATCTCTGCTGAGGCGCATGGCCTCAGCGATCGATCTCTGCTGAGGCGCATGGCCTCAGCGATCGATCTCTGCTGAGGCGCATGGCCTCAGCGATCGATCTCTGCTGAGGCGCATGGCCTCAGCGATCGATCTCTGCTGAGGCGCATGGCCTCAGCGATCGATCTCTGCTGAGGCGCATGGCCTCAGCGATCGATCTCTGCTGAGGCGCATGGCCTCAGCGATCGATCTCTGCTGAGGCGCATGGCCTCAGCGATCGATCTCTGCTGAGGCGCATGGCCTCAGCGATCGATCTCTGCTGAGGCGCATGGCCTCAGCGATCGATCTCTGCTGAGGCGCATGGCCTCAGCGATCGATCTCTGCTGAGGCGCATGGCCTCAGCGATCGATCTCTGCTGAGGCGCATGGCCTCAGCGATCGATCTCTGCTGAGGCGCATGGCCTCAGCGATCGATCTCTGCTGAGGCGCATGGCCTCAGCGATCGATCTCTGCTGAGGCGCATGGCCTCAGCGATCGATCTCTGCTGAGGCGCTTCGAGGAAGGATCCTAGCAGATGACGCGCTAGATCGATTTTACGGAGTTGTTAGGATCGCCCGTCGCCATGCATATGGACCGGCAAGCGCAGCAGATTGCCAGACTTAGTAAATCGGGAGAACCAGAGGGCCCCTGCGGATTGGTATTTCCCAACAACCATGGGCATAGCAAAAGTTTCAGGGCCTACGACCTCCAGTGTTTCGATGGATCGATCATCGGATCCTACTGTTGCGGAGAATGGATCCGAGTTTATGGAGGATATGTGTAGCTTAATGCCGAGGTAGGGCAACGGGAAGGCATGGTGGCGTATGCTACTTTTTCACTTGGCGATGGATGCCGTGTTCTGGTGGGATTCAATCAAAGCGACGACGGACGTAACAGTTATGACTTGGGATCGGTTCAAGTTTTTATTTTTCGACAAGTATTTTAGCCGCGCAGTGAGAGTGGCGAAGAGGAACGAGTTCACCCAGCTGAGGCAGACAGGTTCAGTTGCAGAGTATATCCGGAAGTTTGAGGCTTTATCGCGATTTGCACCGCGCCTTGTTAGCGATAACGAGGAGAAGGTACACCAGTTTATGGAGGGCCTTAATTCAGAGATCCGGATGCACGTTGTTGTATCAGGTATTATTGATGTACCCTATTCTGACATCACAGCTAGGGCTCTAGATATTGAGGCCGCCAGAGCTACTTGTGTTAGACCGAGGGAGCCAGCTAAGGGCTTCTTCCGCGAGATACAGCCTCAGTCGCAGGACCTAGGTTGGCAGCCGAGAGCGCAGTCGCAACAACAACCACAAAGAGACGTTAAAAGGCCTCTAGAGGGAGGTAACGATCGAGGGAAAGGCAAGCAGGTACAAGGAGCTTCCTGGTTACCTCTTTGTCCTAAATGCCAGAGGGAGCACAGAGGGCAGTGCAGAGTAGGCACAGACGTGTGCTATTGGTGTGGAGAACCAGGCCATTTTGTTAAAGACTGCCCGAATCGAGGTCGAGGTCAATCAGGCGGAGATCAACATGACAGGGATCAAAGGAAAGTTGTACCGAGAGTCTTTGCATTCATCGAGCCTGACAACGCCGACGATGGGGCCCAACCTTCTACAATTGCAGGTATTATTTAAATTACTTGTACAATGATATGTATATGATAGATAAAATATTTAGATCTGAAATTAGTAAAGAAGAGAGTAATAGGTGAGTAAGAAGGAATTACTAGGCGAACCTCAAAGAAAAGATAATAGGACACACATATAACAATAAACGCCATATAGAAATATAGTTCTACATTAGTAGGATTAGTTCGATTTAATCAACGGAGTTTGCGCACCTAAGGTTTAGTAACAACTAGAGGAATACACCTTATGAGATATGGATTTTAAGTAGGTAGGGATTATGTCTAATTGACAACCTTTTGGAGTATTAGGATACGACTAGTCAAGAAAGAAGAATGTTTAGAAATAAACCTATAAAGGGATACCTAGACTGTTATAATACCCGAAGTGTGTTTAAATAGATCAAGTACCGTAGAGCTCGTATATTGAGGATTCGTATGAAGTTAGGAGAGATAGAATTCAAGAGTTAAACTTAGAATGATTTTCGGGTAGAATAGTTGGAACCTGATTGGAAAGAGCGAACAAAAATAGATTAGTTGATGAACTCAAAGTAGCCTTGAGGAATTTAATGAAGGTAAAGTAGATCGTTGGAATAAATGAGAGCTTAGATTGGCGTTTAAAGGATAACAAATTGAGAACTTTGTGATTCATAGAGTAGGGAGAGTGAGAATTATCACCGAAACCATCTAAGTAAACTTAGAGGTGAGACTAAGTTAGTAAACTTCTAGTGATTGACTCGTGTGTGGCAGGTCGAGACCAAGTAGTGCCTAGATGGCTTAGGTTAGAATGACTAGTTTAGAGCGCATCAATGAGGAGATTTAGAGACTTGACCGTGCTTAGAGCAAATAGAGTTTAAGATAAACAAAGGAGTGTAACGTAAGCAGTGTGAGAACTTTGATTGAGAATATAGTGGTAGAATTTAAGGACAAAACTCTGGTGACATAGTTCGAGGAGTATAGCATTGTAAGCTTAGTTGTAGAATCTGCCCTGAATTAACTGGCAGGATTGGTAAGTTTCCTAGGAAAATATGTGATTTAGAGATTGACCCTAGGGATGACGGAATCAGAGTTATTAAAAGGAAGTTCAAATTTTGTTAAAGATAGAATTCTAAGTAAATACCGACTGTAGCTCATAGTTTGAATTCTAAGTAAATACCGACTGTAGCTCATAGTTTGACTCATATAGGCCAAGTAGTGTTATAGTCGTATAGTTGCAGGGTATAACAATGAGGACTTAACTAGGAAACTCGCACCGAAATAGTCTCCAAAGGCTAAGGGGTTACCCAAGAAGTTGGGGGGACCAGTAAATCCTTTGGGTGATACAGTTACGAGGAATCGTTACCCGGGCGAATATAGAAGTTTGGGTCGACGTGAATCTCGACTACAGACGAAACCAACGAAACTATGGAGAATTTTAGACAAATCAATTGGAGATTTAAGAATTTAACTAAGTTCAGTACTCTAGTAAGGAAGTGTACGATCAGATTGAAGGTAGAGAATACAAGTTTAGGGCCGATATTGGAGGATACAGTGGAAAGTTTTGGTTAAGAACCACGATGAATGACCGTAAGTACAGATGATGATTGAAGCATAAGACCGCTTGATCTGAAACATTAGAATCAAAGGTTATAAGTTATGATAAATTTTGAGGACAAAATTTTAAATAAGGTGGGTGGAATGTAATATCCAGCTTTTCTGGATATTATTATTTTAATATAATGACATTTTAGTAAATATGTCAAATCAAATCAGTTTCGCAAATGGAAAGCGTCATTATGATCCTAACGATTAATAAGAATTTAAAAAAAAAAAAAAAAAAAAAAAAAAAAAAAAAAAAAAAAAAAAAAAAAAAAAAAAAAAAAAAAAAAAAAAAAAAAAAAAAAAAAAAAAAAAAAAAAAAAAAAAAAAAAAAAAAAAAAAAAAAAAAAAAAAAAAAAAAAAAAAAAAAAAAAAAAAAAAAAAAAAAAAAAAAAAAAAAAAAAAAAAAAAAAAAAAAAAAAAAAAAAAAAAAAAAAAAAAAAAAAAAAAAAAAAAAAAAAAAAAAAAAAAAAAAAAAAAAAAAAAAAAAAAAAAAAAAAAAAAAAAAAAAAAAAAAAAAAAAAAAAAAAAAAAAAAAAAAAAAAAAAAAAAAAAAAAAAAAAAAAAAAAAATAATATTGTAAATTTGCCTCAGACGAACAACGCTCGTGGACGGAGCTTGAGCTGCAACGGACGCGAGGTAAGTTCTCGTGACCTTCTCTGGCCGATTGGCCTACACCGTACTTCGATGTCGCGTCGAGGATTTTAAGGATTGATTGTTTTAAATTGCTTGGGTCGGGTAGATAGGTTTACAATGTTATAGGTTATTCTATTTCGGTATTGATGGTACATTAGTTGCTTGTTTATTTTATGTTCATATCTGTTCATGCATCACGTGTTTTAAATGTTCCTGAAAACGAATTTCCGCACGACGTTTAAAGTAATGCAAGGAGAATGACCCTTCGGTATATAGTTTATAGCAAAGCAAAGTAAAGCAATCGATATACAGTTTAAATGGCCCATCGGTATACAGTTTATAGCAAAGCAAAGTAAAGCAATCGATATACAGTTTAAATGGCCCATCGGTATACAGTTTATAGCAAAGCAAAGTAAAGCAATCGATATACAGTTTAAATGGCCCATCGGTATACAGTTTATAGCAAAGCAAAGTAAAGCAATCGATATACAGTTTAAATGGCCCATCGGTATACAGTTTAAATGGCCCATCGGTATACAGTTTATAGCAAAGCAAAGTAAAGCAATCGATATACAGTTTAAATGGCCCAATGTAAGGGCAAAATGGTAATTTGGCAAAACCAAATTTTATAAAAATTACACAAACCCTCTTTCTTCTTCATTTCTCTTCCTCCGTGATTTCCAGAGGTGATTTCTTCATCCTCCAGCTGCGGCGATTCAACCTCTCCGACCTCCGATCTCCTCCGTTTCTCTTCCGTTCCTCGTCATTTCTTCTCCTCTCGCTACCCTCGGTATGTACCTACAATCTCTGAACGTTTATTTCGAGTTCTCGGTTCGATTTAGAGTTAGGGTTTCAAATTAGGGTTTTGGTATTTTTCGTTAAAAACGCAAATTAGGGCTCGTAATTAATAGGTTAGCGTGATTAAGTATATATTGAACGTATTTGACGTTATTGGACGAAGTTAAATTGAATTGTGGAAAAATGTTAAATTCGAGAAATTAGGGATTTTCGAGAAAGGTTCGTGAATTGTGATTTTGAACCATCGAGCGTGAATTGGTCGTTTAAACGTCTAGATTAATTAAGTTAGAACTTTAGAAAAGTTCCTTAGTTAAGAATTTTATTAAATTGGACAATTGGGAGTTCAGATGCGTCATATTGATAATATTGTAAATTTGCCTCAGACGAACAACGCTCGTGGACGGAGCTTGAGCTGCAACGGACGCGAGGTAAGTTCTCGTGACCTTCTCTGGCCGATTGGCCTACACCGTACTTCGATGTCGCGTCGAGGATTTTAGAGGATTGATTGTTTTAAATTGCTTTGGGTCGGGTAGATAGGTTTACAATTGTTATAGGTTATTCTATTTCGGTATTGATGGTACATATGTTGCTTGTTTATTTTATGTTCATATCTGTTCATGCATCACGTGTTTTAAATGTCATGAAAACGAATTTCCGCACGACGTTTTAAAGTAAATGCAAAGGAAGAATGACCCTTCGGTATACAGTTTAAATGGCCCATCGGTATACAGTTTATAGCAAAGTAAAGTAAAGAAATCGGTATATAGTTTATAGCAAAGCAAAGTAAAGCAATCGATATACAGTTCAAATGACCTTTCGGTATACAGTTTAAATGGCCCATCGGTATACAGTTTATAGCAAAGTAAAGTAAAGAAATCGGTATATAGTTTATAGCAAAGCAAAGTAAAGCAATCGATATACAGTTTAAATGACCCTTCGGTATATAGTTTAAATGGCCCATCGGTATACAATTTATAGCAAAGTAAAGTAAAGAAATCGGTATATAGTTTATAGCAAAGCAAAGTAAAGCAATCGGTATACAGTTTATAGCAAAGCAAAGCAAAGAAATAAATGAATCTGTATCTGTATCTAAATCTGAGCATGTTTTCTGAATGGCATACGCACGCATGCATCTGCATTTACTAGAGCTTACTGAGATTTAATTATCTCATAGATGTCTGTATGGTGTAGGTGTTTACAAGGAAACAGGTGAGGACATTCCTCCTCCTGAGGCATGAGGCAGTTGACGGAAGATGGGTTGCGGTGGTGTGTTGCGCAGTCGATGATTTACCGACCCGTGGGGGAAGTATATACGTGTTTTGAGGGTTTGGGGTTATTTTGAGATGTTTTGAACTGATAATCGTATAGAGTATTTTAGGTTGTTTGGATCTGGATAGGAGTTAGAAAAGGTTTTAGTAATTGTATGTAAAACTTTTTGGTTTAAACTGTTTACTGAATGTTTTGGAAATCTATTTTATAAACGGTATATTGAATTGTTTGGTTTAATCTGTTAGTTAAACGTTATGAAAATGTTTTGAAATGTTTTTAGGTTGTTACGGATATGCTCGGTTTTTAGAGCTATCCACGCGGTTGGATTTCGCAAAGTCCGCTGTAAGTCGATTAAGTTTAGTTTACAAGTGATAGTGGTAATTGATGAAAAATGTGGAAGAATGAGGAATGGGGTAGAAAATTGAGAAATGGTTGCTCTCTAGAATCGGATTCCAGAGAGGTTAAGGTTTGAAGTTTTCTGTGTTTGCTCTCTGGAAATTCAATGAGAGCACTGTTAGAAAAAGAAAACAGAGAAGGGAGTGAAGTGGCGATGGGCGCTGCTGAGGCGCATGGCTCAGCGATCGATCTCTCGCTGAGGCGCATGGCCCTCAGCGATCGATCTCTGCTGAGGGCCTATGGGCCTCAGCGATCGATCTCTGCTGAGGCGCATGGCCTCAGCGATCGATCTCTGCTGAGGCGCATGGCCTCAGCGATCGATCTCTGCTGAGGCGCATGGCCTCAGCGATCGATCTCTGCTGAGGCGCATGGCCTCAGCGATCGATCTCTGCTGAGGCGCATGGCCTCAGCGATCGATCTCTGCTGAGGCGCATGGCCTCAGCGATCGATCTCTGCTGAGGCGCATGGCCTCAGCGATCGATCTCTGCTGAGGCGCATGGCCTCAGCGATCGATCTCTGCTGAGGCGCATGGCCTCAGCGATCGATCTCTGCTGAGGCGCATGGCCTCAGCGATCGATCTCTGCTGAGGCGCATGGCCTCAGCGATCGATCTCTGCTGAGGCGCATGGCCTCAGCGATCGATCTCTGCTGAGGCGCATGGCCTCAGCGATCGATCTCTGCTGAGGCGCATGGCCTCAGCGATCGATCTCTGCTGAGGCGCATGGCCTCAGCGATCGATCTCTGCTGAGGGATCTGGCATGGCCTCAGCGATCGATCTTGCTGAGGTCATGGCCTCAGCGACTGATCGCTGTTGAGGCCAGCGATCAGTCTCTGTTTCTTTTGCCTCTGTCTTCCAGTTTTGCCCTTGGCCGAATTGAAAATGGTTTTAAATGTTTTTAATATTTATTAAATGTTTTAAGTTTAACTAAAAGGGTTTTAAGAAATAGGTTTACACGACTTTAAATTCCAATTTGATTTCTGCTTCAGTTTAGGTTCAAAGTTTATGATGAGCGTAAAATGAAAAATTTTATACGGATAAATGGGTACGGACTTAGGGGTGTTACACATTTTATCGAGCAATTCACGCTTGTGAATTCCTAACCTCCATTAATGGAGTTTCTAAGTTCTCAAACAACCAAAAACTCTAATATTCATCAATAAACCGACTAATTATGTCCAATAACCATCAATACATCCATTAGAGGCGTAATCACGCTAAACATATCGATTTCAAACCTTAATCCACGTTTTTAACAAAAACTCTAAACGAACCCTAAACGTTTAAACTCTAGAAATCAAAATCTAAAGCTTCAAAACTGTAGATCCTTACCTAGGGAGCGAAGATAGAGTAGAAACGTGAAGAGTCGCCAGAGTTTGGAGAAACGTTGGTCGGCAAAAGTGGAATCGCGCGAGAGGGGGAGAAAAACGTCGCACAAAGCTCTCTGAGCTTTTCTTTTTCTTTCCTTCGTGAAAGCATAGGGAATGAGAGGGAGTGAAAAATTTGTTAAGTGTTTATTAAAATGTTTGTTAGCAAAAATTACCTTTTTGCCCTTTTTATTTAATACTCCACTATCTCGTTATTTTGTCATTGATTTGGTTTTTTCAAAATTCTCCTTATTTCACCAATAATTCCAATTTATTATTAGGACTCTATTAAAACTTTATGTTCGCAAAACGGACTTAATTTGACATATTTACAAAAATACCATTACATATTAGAATTATAAAATCCCATAAAACCAGGTGTAACAGTGTGCATCACCGTCTTATTACCCATCTTCATAACGTGGAAATAAAACCACCTTCACACAGCTGAAGAGATACTGAGATGTCCTCCTGATACTTTGACAACGAAACCATCTAAATTATCACGATGACTCATCCTCACAAGATATATATCGTCACAATATAAAATCATGCATTAATAGTAAACGTGAAAAACTGTATATTAGGCCCCGTCATATTTTATACTAGTGACAACTCATAAAAATAGATTTTCATAAATCATGTTATGCAGTGCAAAAAGTATAAAATCCTTAACTTGATGACGATTTCTCATATGGTCAGCTAGAGCTACAACCTCTAGTATCGACTTGAAATCCACAAACTGGTCTGAGCCGACAACAAAACCAAACTAAGAAAATCCATCTCAACCACTACGTAGAACATGGATAGGTCCTACACCAGAACTAGGAATCCAATCAAAAACTCTATATATAGCCGCAGACCTATTTTTAAAAATTAAAACCGTGCGATCAACACTTCAAGAGGGATGAGTTGACACTTATAAGTTGGGGTGTAACGCCCTGAATTAATAAACCTGGTTCGCTACACACACTCACTAGACTTCACTGTAATTTAAAACTTTGTCTATGGATACATCGTTTAATCCAACAAAACTTGCAGTAGAAAACATTCATGTAAAACAGAGACATTTTGTAAACAGGCTAGAAGAATCTTTCAGTTTAAATAAAATAATAAAAAGAAAACGTTCGAAACTTCTCTGCGACATCTACAGCTAGTTCAACGCTACTGGGCGATCTGGCATCCACAGAGTCTGTCGTTCCCAACCTTGGACAATATACTTGTCTACGGCTCTGGACGACAGACTCTGGACAAGCGACTTTGGACGACGCAACTCTGAACGATGTACACTGAACGACATCGCCTTGGACGACTGTATTCGCTCGCAGAGTGGACGGCAACCTTATCTTAGGATTACTTAATGACTTTGGACGACTGTTCCTCATTGTCCACAGCTACATAGATTTTTTGCCTATGGATTATCGTCCACAAACTTACATAGTTTTATCATCCACGGAACACGTGACTTTCTCGTCCACGGGGTTACATAAACTCATCGTCCACGGACAAACATCCATAGACTTACTTAAATTTGTCGTCCACGGACCATGTGACTCTATCGCCCACGGATCACATGACTTTATAAATTTGGACGACTACTGTGAACAGTATCATTTCAAACAACTTGTCCACAGAGTAGACAACTATTTACACCTTCGACCCTGGACGATATGCTCGTCCACGACTTTGGACGACTATTTTTGCCTCCAGTCTGGACGATTATCTCTATGACAGAAACATGACTTAACCGATTAAACACTAAACGATGGATAATTCTGACTACAGGAGAACATATAAAAATTTGACAGTAACCATTCAAAACAACGTAAATCCTTAACTTACTAAAAATCCAGAAGGAAAACTCCAGTTAAAACCAACCATGTTTTATCGTCAAAATAATTTCAGAAACGTATCAAAATATTAAAACTAATACTGGTTTAAAATTCTCAGCACACATTAGCTAAACATTTGTCCACTAAGTTCCACACATACTACCATTGGTTAAACCGCCTCATCAGTGCACCAGATCGTGGCAATGGATGCACTCCTCCAACCGCGCCTATTCCTCAGTATACTCAGGGAATTCACTTGTAGTCACCTCAGCACCTACATCACAAAACTCATCTATTGGCCTAATGCTAAATAAGTAGAGCAATAATGAAATGAAATTGTTGAAACATAAATCCTATTCATGCTGTTTCTACTCTCATAGTTCATGTTGCAATAATAATTATTCTCTGTTGATCCCTCTGTTCGATGAGAAGCGGATCAATTTTTTCAAAGTATACATCCTCTAACTCGATTAAGGGGCAGATTAGTTCCCTTAATAGCTGATCTTGATCCTCCTGTTCGATGGGAAGCGAATCATTTTTCCCAAAGTATATATCCTCTAACTCGATCAAGGGGCGAATTAATTCCCTTATAGCTAATCTGATTCAATCTGTTCATGTCTCACCATGCCACTATATCAGTAAATTCATTTTCATGTTTTTTCAAAAACATGATACATGCCAAACTGGTTGAAATCATGCAAAACATACATACACCCTACTGTTTTGTGATGTAGGCCCGAAGGCACACGCATACTTTACTTACCTGGCTTCTTGGAAATGCTTGGTTGCAAGATACTTCGGGAGTTTTGCTTGAACCTAAAGTCATAGACATAGTATCAATTAGATCGTCACTAAACCTCATTCTAAACTATCCAGAAGTCTAAGGAAGCTAGTTGGGAGCTCTGTTCTTCGAGCATTCCCGATTCCTCACAAAACCCGAACTCAACTCTCACTCACAGCATTCCCAAAACACGCATCTACAATCCTCTCTATCATCTATAATCACTAATACAGCAAGAAATCAAAGTAAAACTCACCTAGGTTGAAGAAATCAGGTAGGGGAATCGCCGAGAGAACCTGCCGAGCTGAGCCCCAAAAAGGAAAGAAATAATGTGGCGGCTAAACCCTTCATTTATACCACAAGCTTTACAAATTACACATATGCCCTTGACTTACCAACTTTAACCTATTTAAGCAACCAATCAAATTTACTTAATTCTATAAAAATAAAAGTCACAAAATGTTGTTATGAAAATCAAGGCCGACGATTACTGGTTGCTACAATCTACCATCTTTAAAAGAATTTTGTATTCAAAATTCAGTGCTTAAACAGCTCAGGATATCGACTCATCATGTCCTGCTGGCATTCCCAAGTTGCCTCCTCTACATTCTGGTTACGCCATAAAACCCTCACTAGCTGAACCTCCTTGTTGCATAGTCCAGAATTTCCACTGGTTTCTCCACATAGGTAAGAGTAGGATGAATTTCAATGCTCTACTGTTCCACAACATGAGATGGATTCTGCATACATTTCTTCATCATAGAAACATATAACACATTGTGAATTCCTTCCATAGAGGCTGGTAACTGTAACTGATAAGCTGTCTTCCCAATCCTCTTCAAAATTGAGAATGGTCCGATGTATCTAGGATTCAACTTGCCTCTTTTCCCGAATCTTACAACTCCTTTGAATGGGGAAACCTTAGGAAAAACTTCATCACCGACTTCAAACTCCAAATCTCTACGTCTTTTATCGGCATAACTTTTCTACCGGTTTTGAGCTGTCAAGATTTGCTGTCAGATAAGGGCAACCTTCTCCACTGTTTGCTGCACAATATTAGGACCAATCAAACATGCTTCTCCAACTTCATCCCAGTACAATGGAGATCTGTATTTCCGTCCATATAATGCCTCGTATGGTGTCATACCTATTGTCGCCTGAAAACTGTTGTTACAAGCAAATTCCACCAACGATAAGTACTTACTCCAAGTGTGACGACCCGGATGTGTAAGTATGGTATGATGGCTGCACGAACCAGAACCCGGATGGCGGTACGTCCGCGCAGGCAAACTGGAAGGTGACAGGTCGTAAAGAGGGGGTCGTCACAATCCCACATCGCTTGGGAAAGTATGTGAAAATGAAACATATGTAAAGAGACCCTTCCAACATAGCAAAACGCGTTTGGGAGCACAATTGGCAACGGATCCCATAAGAACTCCCCATTGCTGATTTCTTCCACCAATCGACCAAATAACTTAAATGCAAATTAATCCTACTCAAATACAACCCATATATTTGAGTTTCCAAGCTAAAATCTGATTTACATAAAAAACCTAATTTTAACATAAAAAACAGAGGTTGAAAACTTGTAATCATTCGTAGCCTCTTCATGAAAGTTGTTGCTAGATGTCTTGCGAACGTTTCACCATCCTTCGAACGTAATGATTTGCGCAAAACCAAATCACTACGAACTCATCTGAGCCTAAAACAAAACCAAAGTAAGAAAATCCATCTCAACCACTACGAAAAACACATGGATGGGCCCTACACTTGAACTAGGAATCCAATCAAGAATTCTATATACACCTGTGAACTTATTTTTAAAAATTAAATCTTTGCGATCAACACTTCAAGAGGGATGAGTTCACACTTATAAGTTAGGGTTAATCCATCAGTCGACACTTATAACACTACGGTTTGCCCATGGTCGACACTTCATGTAACGACCCCTTTTCCCAGCAAGATATTGTCCGAGCTGTGGATTGGGCCGTAACCCAATATCCTCCCCTCACGGCTTTGTTTGGCGAGAACTTCCCGGAAGGTCACCCAACCTGGAATTGCTCTCGCCGAAGGACTTTTAACTTTGGAGTTCTTATGGGATCCGTTGCCAATTGTGCTCCAAAACGCGTCTTGCTATCTTGGGAGGGTCTCTTTACATATGTTTCATTTTTACATACTTCCCCAAGCGATGTGGGATTGTGACAACCCTCTTTTTACGACCCGGGATTCGCCTATACTCGCGTCCGGGATTCGCCTACACTTGGCTTAGGTACCGAGGTTTGCCCCGCAACCTGAGGTTTGCCCCGCAGTCGTACCCATACGTGCACATTCGGGTCATCACAATCACCCCCCCTCGGGGGCCCAACGTCCTCGTTGGCCACATTTTTGGTTGGGTACAGGCTCTGATACCATTTGTAAGGACCCCTTTTCTCAGCAAGATATTGTCCGCTTTGGGGATTGGGCCGTAACCCAATATCCTCCCCTCACGGCTTTGTTTGGCGAGAACTTCCCGGAAGGTCACCCAACCTGGAATTACTCTCGCCGAAGCACTTTTAACTTCAGAGTTCTTATGGGATCTGTTGCCAATTGTGCTAAAAAACGCATCTTGCTATCTTGGGAGGGTCTCTTTACATATGTTTCATTTCCACATACTTCCCCAATCAATGTGGGATTGTGACAACCCCCTTTTTACGACCCGGGATTCGCCTATACTCGAGTACAGGATTCGCCTACACTCGGCTTAGGTCCCAAGGTTTGCCCCGCAACCCGAGGTTTGTCCCCGCAGTCGTACCCATACATGCACATTCGGGTCATCACACTTCATACCTCTCGGGTTTCAACCCAAAATGCACTAGTGGTCATCACTTTCTTCGAAGTGTCGACACCTTTCTAAAATAAAAATGTATGTGGTCGACACTTCCTTTAAGCTGTCGATACTAGTACTTCTCTCTGTTTCGGGCGAAAGTTTTGAAGTGTCGACTGGCTTCCGTAGCAGTCGACACTTAGGCGATATTCAACGACTGAAAGTTGCAAAAATCACTCCCCATTGCAGACTTCCTCCACCAATCGACCAATTAACTCAAATGCAACTTAATCCTACTCAAATACAACCCATGGATTCGAGCTTCCAAGCTCGAATATGATTTACATAAAAGCCCTAATTTAACACAAAAAATGGATGTTGAAAACTTACAATCGTTTGTAGCCCCTTCACGAAAGTTATTGATAGATGTCTTGCGAATGTTTCATCGTCCTCGGAACGTAACGATTTGTGCAATACCAAATCACCACGAACTCATCTAAGCCTAAAACAAAACCAAAGTAAGAAAATCCATCTCAACCACTACGGAAAACACATGGATGGGTCCTACACTAGAACTAGAAATCAACTCTAGAACTCTATATACAGCCACAAACTTATTTTTAAAAATTAAAACTGTGCGATCAACACTTCAAGAGGGATGAGTTGACACTTATTAACCCACCGGTCGAAACTTATAACACTACGGTTTGTCCGTGGTCGACACTCATACCTCTTGGGTTTCAACCCAAAATGCACTAGTGGTCATCACTTCCTTCGAAGTGTCGACACCTTTCGAAAAAAAATGTATGCGATCGACACTTCCTTTAAGTTGTCGATACTAGTCCTTCTCTCTATTTCTAATCAAAGTTGAGCAGTCGACACTTAGGCGATATTCAACGAATGAAAGTTGCAAAGATCACTCTCCATTGCTTACTTCCTCCACCAATCGACCAAATAATTTAATTGCAACTTAATCCTACTCAAATGCAACCCATAGATTTGAGTTTCCAAGCTCGAATCTGAATTTACATAAAAACCCTAATTTTAACATAAAAAACGGAGGTTGAAAACTTACAATCGTTCGTAGCCCCTTCACGAAAGTTGTTACTAGATGTCTTGCAAACGTTTCACTGTCATTGGAACGTAACGATTTATGCAAAACCAAATCACCTCTCTCCCTCTCCTCTTCCTCTTTTTGCACAAAGGTGAGGAGAACAAAATAGGGTTTTTCCCTGTTTTTTTTTTAAAATCTCTTTCACTAATTTATTTAATATGAAAGATTTATTTAAATCAAATAAAAATCATTTATTTTCTTATATGACAACACCAAACGTTTTATCCAAATTTCACTCTAGGTAAATCTTCAATTTACATGAATTTATATTCTCAAATTAACCTCGATAATTTTCTAAATTACTGATTTGGCTAATTGACTAAAAATTCTAACAGGGTCACAACACGACAAAGCGAGTCAACCCATAATCGGTTTACCATTCTTAATGCAAAAAATTAATACGTGAAATTTGAAATTTTTAAAAATACTGGTTTTTACATAATTATTTACGCTCAGGTAATTCATTCACAAACATAGCCTTCAAAAATTCTCTCTCCAAGCTCATTTGATGACGCAATCTATGCTTTTGAAATTTTATGACGTATATATGCGCAACTACAGAGTCAAATATTTGATGTTTACATAACTTGATCTTCAATTCTTCTAATTTCACTCTGAAAACACGCACTATTAAATCAAGTCTATTTTTGGCTTCTTCAAAAAGAAGCATCTCCGATTTGATATCTGACCAATTTAGATTTCAAGTTATTGTTAGAAATATATCTGACTTTCCAAATTTTTACACAAGCGACGTTGCATCCATATAACGTTTTTGCTTATCTCTTAGTCCTCTTATAAATGTAGCTGGCAAGATGATTTTTCGACCATTGTTTGTGGTCAATGTTTTGCCAAAATGATTACTATCCACAATACCTTGACAGAGCTCTGAGCGGATTTTAGCTTATTTGTACGAAAAAAATTCAAGCGAGCTTTTTCAATCTATAAGTACATATAAACAACACATTGTTGTAATAGTCACCTTGATTGCAATAAACATAAAAAAATCTTTGTGTCTAATTTGCAATTTGTAGGAATAGTATTCACAATAGGAAACCACTTTTCGTTTTTTCCCTCATTCAAAATCTAAAAAGAAGGAAATATGTCAGACTATATAACTTTAAGAACTAGTGTGTAAAGAGCAAAAACATACCATTATTTTCATTACGCAATAACTATTATGGTGTTGTCAAATGTAAAATTTCAGAAGGAATTTGAATATTTTCATTTAGGCAAAAACGATCATGTGTTTGCGGAATTCCTTGATGCAATCCAGTTTTACCATGAGAAAATAATAAAGGATATTATAGAGGATTGTAAAACCATAAAAATGGTAAATTTGTACACTGAATTTGAGTGTATGGATACAAGAATTTCTCTATTGGATATAGTCAGTGAAAAACCATCACCAAACCATACTACAACAACTTGAGAAGCGTGAAGAACATTGTAAGTTTGTTGATCAAGATTCACATATGATCTTATCAAAATGACACACTCCACCAAATTGGATCTATAGCCCTTGCTTCGAAAAAAGACAGCATATAGATTTCTTTGTAACATATGCACTAAATTGAAAATAACATGTAACGCCCCTGAACCCGCCACGGCTCGGTGCGCTACTTTGCTAACCAATCCATCGTTTAAAACGGCGTTTAAAATAATTTTTGAAGAATTTTTGACTCGATTTTTGGGTTTTTCGAACCCTCAATTTTTGTTGGAAAATGTGCCCAGAATACGTTTAAAATATGTCAAAAAAGATCGGGTTAAAACATAGTAGAAATAGGAAATTTAAAAAAAAAAACGTTTTTGGTTAGTAGACAAGGGATTTATACGCCATAGTTGTTCTCTCTGGGGTGCACCTGTCCTATTTGTTAAGAAGAAAGACGGTTCTCTTAGAATGTGCATAGATTACAGAGAACTGAACAAGTTAACGATCAAGAATAAATATCTCTTACCCCGAATTGACGACTTGTTTGACCAACTACAAACAACTAAGGTATTTTCAAAAATTGACTTACGTTCGGGTTATTATCAACTGAAGGTTAAGGAGAGTGATATACCAAAGAAAGCCTTCAGAACCCGATATGGACACTACGAATTTCTTGTGATGTCGTTTGGATTGACAAATGCACCTGCAGCTTTTATGGACTTGATGAACCGTGTGTTTTGTGAGTACTTGGACAAGTTTGTGATTGTGTTTATAGATGACATCCTAATTTACTCACGGACTGAAGCTGACCATGAAAAACACTTAAGAGTAGTTTTGACGACATTAAAACAGCATCAACTATATGCCAAATTGTCCAAATGTGAGTTCTGGTTGGATAAGGTCAACTTTCTAGGCCATGTCATTTCTGCTGAAGGTATATTCGTTGATCCAACCAAAATTCAAGCAGTAAAGGATTGGCCCTAACCAAAGAATGTTAGCGAAGTCCGAAGTTTCCTTGGTTTGACAGGTTATTATAAGAAGTTTATTAAGGGATTTTCAATGATAGCCAAACCCTTAACTAGTTTAACAAAGAAGGACCTTAAATATTCTTGGACAGGGGCTTGTGAAGAGAGTTTCCAGACCTTGAAACTGAAGATGACGACAGCCCCTCTTTTGGCACTCCCAACTGAGGAAGGGAGATTTAGTGTTTATTGTGACGCATCCAAAAGTTGGTCTGGGATGTGTTCTAATGCAAGAAGGCAAAGTTGTGGCATATGCCTCCAGGCAGTTGAAGAGTTATGAGCAGAATTACCCCACTCATGATTTGGAATTAGCCGCGGTTGTCTTTGCATTAAAGATTTGGAGACATTATTTGTATGGACAGCAGTGTGAGGTTTTTTTTGACCATAAAAGCCTAAAATACCTTTTTACTCAAAAGGAATTAAACATGAGACAAAAATGTTGGATGGAGTTCGTTAAGGATTATGACTTTGAAATTAAGTATCACCCGGGTAAGGATATTGCTGTAGCCGATGCATTAAGCAGAATGTCAAAGACAATGCAGCCTGCGGTGTCAACCATGTCATTACCCTTAAAGGTTGAGATTCAGAAATTCGAGTTGGAGATAGTTCCGGAATTATCAGCATTGCTTTCGGCATTATCTATTCGGCCGACTATTTTGGATAAGATTAAAGAGGCGCAGCAGAAGGATTCAAAGGAGAAGAGCATCATAGTGAGTAAGTTGAAGGACGCCTCCTCTGAGCTTAGTCTCTCCAAGGATGGTATTTTGAAATTTAGGAATCGATGGTATGTTCCAAGTGATGAAGGATTACGTAGGTTGATCTTGGCCGAGGCGCACTCGTCTCCCTTTTCTGTGCATCCTGGTAGCACCAAGATGTATCGGGACTTAAAGTTACTTTATTGGTGGCCAAATTTGAAGAGGGATGTTGCCAAATTTGTGGAGTCGTGTTTGGTATGCCAACAAGTTAAGGCAGAGCATCAACGTTCAGGAGGTGCCCTTCAACCCTTACCAATCCCCGAATGAAAGTGGGAAAACATTGCCATGGATTTTGTTGTAGGATTACCTAAGACAACTAAAGGTCATGATAGCATCTGGGTTGAGGTTGACAAAATGACGAAATCAGCTCACTTCCTACCTGTAAAGACAACTTACACGATGGACCAGCTTGCTAACCTGTATGTTCAGGAAATTATCAGATTGCATGGGATTCCGATATCCATTGTCTCCGATCGTGATCCCAGGTTCACCTCGAGGTTCTGGCAAAGTCTTCAAGGCACGTTAGGAACAAAATTATCCTTCAGCACTGCTTTTCACCCTCAGACTGATGGACAATCTGAACAGACAATTCAGACAATCGAGGATATGTTAAGGGCATGTGTGCTGGATTTCCAGGCATCTTGGAATCGATGCCTGCCATTGGTTGAATTCTCCTACAACAATAGTTTCTAGTCCACCATCGGTATGGCACCATACGAAGCGCTGTATGGAAGGAAATGCAGATCACCCTTATATTGGGACGAAGTTGGCAAAGCAAAACTTCTAGGCCCTGAAATTTTGCAGCAGATGTCAGACAAGATCGCCATTATTAGGAAAAGAATGATGACAGCATAAAGCTGACAGAAGAGTTATGCTGACCAAAGGAGAGATCTTGAGTTTGCCGTTGGAGATGAAGTTTTCCTTAAGATTTCACCGTTTAAGGGAGTTTTAAGATTCGACAAGAAGGGAAAGGTCAATCCACGATTCATTGGACCATTCCCTGTCTTGGCAAGGATTGGCAGTACAGCTTATAAGTTGCAATTACCTTCATCACTGGAAAAGGTTCATAATGTTTTTCATGTGTCGATGCTAAGGAAATGCATACGTGATCCGATGCAAGTGGTTAAGCCAACAGAAATCGAAATTGAGCCAACATTAATGTATGAAGAGAAACCTGTTCGAATTTTGGAATCTGCAGTTAAGACTCTGCGGAATAAAGAGATCCCACTAGTGAAGGTTTTGTGGACGAATCATGGCATTGAAGAAGCCACATGGGAGCGACAGCAGGACATGATGGTCAAATATCCTGAGCTCTTTGCTTGATCAATTTTCGAGGACGAAAATTTTGTTTTAGGAGGGGTGGATGTAACACCTGAAAATTTTGGCCTGATGATTTTCTTAACTGATTTAACTGTCACCTCTACTAATGATCTTTTCGATTTAGAATTTAAATGCCAAAGCTTATTCAATTTCTATTTGTGTGGTGGAAGAACTGTAATAAAGAGGGATTTTATTTAGTATATATAGAAAATAGAAATCCTTAAACCTCATTAAAACCTCATTGTAGCCGACATTCCTCTCTTGGCGATTTCTCCTTTTCTCCAGAGCTCTTCCCCTCCCTCTCTCTCTCTCTCTCGGTCAGCTACTCCTCCATCGTTGATCGATTCTTTAGTCTCCACCCCGACAATCCACGCTCTAAGTAAGACTTAGACAATGTAGTTGCTGGTTAGTTACTTAGAGCTCTGTTTTCAGCTAAGACTTGTAGTTTCAGATTCATCAATGGCTGAGTAATAGTAGTGACATTTGTAATCTGTGGTTAGTTACTAGGTTGAATCTGGTTATTTTAGGTTCTGGAAGTTAATCTGCACACACTAGGTGCTCAACTAAGAAGATTTAGAAATATATGCGTTAGATTCTAGGATGACTTTTGGTTAGAACTTTTAGGATTTTGTTTAACTCTGTAATGTGGAATGTTTTAGGTGAAGAAGGTCCGAAGAGAAGTGCCCAAATTTGCTAAGGAAAACAGGTAAGTGAGTTAGTAGGATTCTTAGCCATTAGGGCCCTACATCACAAGGGTACTAAGTTAAAGTTGATTATGATGTCCGAGAGCTGTTTGTGTTATTGTCTGTATGGTTATGATATGTGAGTTAGCAACATGATTTATTGTTGAGTGATTGATCTGCCCTTTTTGTCTTATGAAATAAAAGTACTCATACTCATGCTCCACGATTGTTTCCTTTTCAAGCATATGAAAATGTTTTAAGTGCATGTTTTCTTTTACGATCAAGATATGAACATGAAACTTATGTAACAAGGATTAAGAGAGGGTTGGGGGCGGTTTGGCGTATGTCACTGTCCAAAAGAGGGACCATGAATACGACCCGCAAGGGATTATATACACTTTCACTATCAACCCTCTTTTCGGCACAAATCCTCCCTTAATCCACATGATGTAAACGATGAACAAGAACATGATGTAAACGATGAACAAGAACATGATGTAAACGATGAACAAGAACATGATGTAAACGATGAACAAGAACATGATGTAAACGATGAACAAGAACATGATGTAAACGATGAACAAGAACATGATGTAAACGATGAACAAGAACATGATGTAAACGATGAACAAGAACATGATGTAAACGATGAACAAGAACATGATGTAAACGATGAACAAGAACATGATGTAAACGATGAACAAGAACATGATGTAAACGATGAACAAGAACATGATGTAAACGATGAACAAGAACATGATGTAAACGATGAACAAGAACATGATGTAAACGATGAACAAGAACATGATGTAAACGATGAACAAGAACATGATGTAAACGATGAACAAGAACATGATGTAAACGATGAACAAGAACATGATGTAAACGATGAACAAGAACATGATGTAAACGATGAACAAGAACATGATGTAAACGATGAACAAGAACATGATGTAAACGATGAACAAGAACATGATGTAAACGATGAACAAGAACATGATGTAAACGATGAACAAGAACATGATGTAAACGATGAACAAGAACATGATGTAAACGATGAACAAGAACATGATGTAAACGATGAACAAGAACATGATGTAAACGATGAACAAGAACATGATGTAAACGATGAACAAGAACATGATGTAAACGATGAACAAGAACATGATGTAAACGATGAACAAGAACATGATGTAAACGATGAACAAGAACATGATGTAAACGATGAACAAGAACATGATGTAAACGATGAACAAGAACATGATGTAAACGATGAACAAGAACATGATGTAAACGATGAACAAGAACATGATGTAAACGATGAACAAGAACATGATGTAAACGATGAACAAGAACATGATGTAAACGATGAACAAGAACATGATGTAAACGATGAACAAGAACATGATGTAAACGATGAACAAGAACATGATGTAAACGATGAACAAGAACATGATGTAAACGATGAACAAGAACATGATGAAGATGTGTTCTTTTCAACTGTGCATTCATGCATACATGTTAGCATTGTACTCCTTACTAAGCATTAGGCTTCCAGTTTAAACCTTATGATGTAGGTGACGAATTATCAGGTGAGGATTTCAAACCCAATAAAGATGTCTAGGATTGGTTGCTGGATGGTGCTCAAGGTGACAGTTTGTGGCTGGAAGGCGATTTCAACCCCTGGTTGCTACTCTTATGATGTTAGTAAATATTATGAATACGTATGACTAAGTAGGATGAGATTTTTCTTATAACGTAGGATTTTGGAAATTGTCTGATTCAATTCCTAAGTTTGAGGATAATTATGAGGATATAGAATGATCTGTTTTATTTAAGTCTTCCGCTACACGTAATTTGGATGAGTCTATGGTTCAATTGTGTGTTAGTTTATCTCGGTCATGTTAAGGTCTGTGAAAGTCTGAATGTTTCCTATCAGAAGATGTTAAAAGTGCTTGCCCACCGGTAGATGTTTTCTACCGGTAGAAATTTATTTATTATGTTAAGAGTCCCCGATCACAGGTAGAAGTCTTCTATCGGGTGATGTTTAATGAGTCACATGGGATGCACATGTCAATCAGAAGATGTAGATTTTTCACTATCTACAGAAGTGAGTATTGTGTTTTGTCGTTTTGTAATCGGTAGATGCTGTTTATTATTATCGGTAGAAGTCTTCTGTCGGGTAATGTTTAATGAGTCACGTGGGATGTACATGACAATCGGTAGAAGTCTTCTGTCGGGTAATGTTTAATAAGTCATATGGGATGCACATAACAATCGGTTGATGTTGTTTATTACTATCGGTAGAAGTGGGAATTATGTTTTGTCGTTTTGCGATCGGCAGATGCGAGAAGAAAGTTTGTCGTTTGCGATCGGTAGATGTTCTTTGATTTTCAATTCCCTCAGCCAAATGTTTTAACATTCTGTCTTTTGTTAATGTTATTTACTTAATGGGTTTTCCGTTGAATGGTCGAGGATTTAAAGATAGAATTTTCTTCATTGAGAGAAATTTTAAAATTTTTCGTAAATTCTCTTAGTCCAGTCCTATGTCATGGGTAACAAACCGGGTTTGGGAGACCTGGGGTGCTACATTAATTCCTCAAGATTCTGAAGAAAAAAGTTATGAGGAAATAGAATAAAAAAATATTGATTCTTCCTCTAAAAGACCTTTTTCTTTATCAAAATCGGAGTCTTTATCAAAACCTGATATAAAACCTCCTATTCCACTAAATAATTTTAATTTTTCAAATCCAAACAAAAATTCTAAGTTTATTGATCAATTAGTTCTTAGATTAAAAAATCTTGGTATCAACACTCTTAGCAATAAAGATTCTGATTTCGACTCTAGTATTAAGATTGTAACAAAAATTCAAGAATCCTTTTCCAATTTACAAGAATATTATCCTCCAGTAACAAATACCGAACTATCTCCAAATTTAAATATAAATCGTGTCAAATATGCAAAAGGACCTGGTGGTGAAGAAACTGTCAAAAAAACTTGTTATAAAAGACCAACTCCCCTAGATTTATTACAGGAAGAAAACTTTTATCTAGAACAAACAGCTTATAGTGCAAAAACCATCTATTCATGGAATACAGATGGATTAATAGAATATCAAATTTTTGTTATAATTCACAAAATGTTAATGTATTCCAATGTCTGTAAAGCCGCTCATTATTCCTTCTACTCTTCCTACTGTTCATTCTTCCTATTATTCCTTCTGTAAAGCAGCTCATCCTCTAGCTCTATTATTCGTTCTACTCTTCCTACTGTTTATTCTTCCCCCTCGCCACTTCCCTCCCTTTTGTTACCTCCTTTTCTCTCTACAAATCAGACCTTAACCATTAAAATCAACAACACTAATTATCTCATCTGGAAAGTTCAGTTTCTCCACGTAGCCACAGCAAATGGCATCAACAAAGTTCTGGATGACTCTTTCTCATTCCTCAACTCTCTCTCATCTCAACTAAATCCAGATTTCAGTTCTTGTGAGAGGTATAACGCGCTTCTCCTGAGTTGGATCTTCTCCTCTATTTCCGAAGATTTGCTTCTGTAATATCCGGCTCGTACGGATTTTTAGAATATTATTATTATATTAATGGATGACATTTTTGCAAATGTGTCAAATCGGTTCTGTTTTATGAAAAGAAAGCGTCATGACGATCTTAACGATTAATAGGAATTTTAAGGAAATTATGAGAATTTTCGGAGATTAAACACTATATTCCGAGTTAATACATTTCTCGTAATGCAAAAGACGTTCTCGTAAAAATAGCAAACGAGGTCCAAATTGCAAACGGAAAGTTTTGTTAAATCCCAAATAGTAGGAGGGACTTCTTGGCGGAATATGGAAAGTTGGAAAAGTCGAATAGTTGGACGATTAATGAACCGAAGGACGAAACGAAATAGAAATAAGTGTTAAGGGTATTTTAGTAATTTGTCAAGTCAATATTATAAATCAATAGAAATCTTTTCTCTCCCTCACTTCTCTTCTTTTCTTCTCTGGAATTCACGAACCAGAGAGCACAAATTCTCTCTTGGCCGCCGACGTTTTCCTCTTCCGAACTCCGATTCGCGTCCCGTTCGTTCCGTTTTCTTTACGATTTCTCCTCCTCTCGCAACCCTAGGTATGAGCCTACAATCTTAGAGCTTTTATTTCGATGATTACGGAGTTATACGTTTAGGGTTTTCGTTAGGTTTTCGATTAAAAATGCGAATTAGAGTTCGTAATTAATAGGTTAGTCGTGATTAAGTATATATTGCACGTATTCGACGTTATTGGACGAAGTTGAATCAATTTGTGAAAATGTTAAAAATTAGGGATTTTCGAGATTTTAGGAATAACTAGTAAATTGGAATTTGAGGCGCCGAGCGTGAATTGCTCGAATAAATAGCCCAATGAATTGGATTAGAGCTATAGGAAGTTTCCTTAGTTAAGGTTTTGTAAATTTGGACGATCGATAGCTTAAATTAGTTTTAACGTCGATATTGTGTTTTGCTTCAGACAAACAACGCTCGTGGACGGAGCTTGAGCTGCTTTGGACACGAGGTAAGTTCTCGTGATTCTTTTCTGGCCGATTGGCCTACACCGTACATCGAAGTCGTTTCGAGGAGTTTGGTGACGCACTAGTTTATATTCCTTTGGTTGGGTAGTTAGGTTTAGTTGTTTTGTAGATTATGTTTTACAGTCTTGATGGTATGTATGTTGAGTGTTTAAATTCTGTTATGAACTGTTCATGCATCAAGTGTTTTAAAGAAAGAGCATGAAAATGAATTTTCGCACAATGTTTTGAAAATGGCGATGTGGCCTGGAGAGGGGCTTGACTTATTGTGGAGGCACGCAAGGGCTTGTCACAATACCACATCTATTGCACTCATATGTATGGTCATGCGAGATGGGGCTCAGGCACGGCTGTACGTGTTGTAAGCAGTGTACCCCCCTCTTCTAGCTGGAAAGAGTAGTCCGCCCGTTGGATGTGCTCTCTCCGGTTAGGAGGCTGAGATCTCGGTGACACCCACAGAATAAAGTAAAGAAAATGCTGCATGATTTCTGAACTCACACGCATAGCATATAGTTGCATTTACGAGTCTTGCTGAGATTTTTATCTCATAGTGTATTGTATGGTGTAGGTGACTTCGAGGATACAGGTGAGGACGAGATTCCTCCTCCTGAGGCTTGAGTCCAGTTGACGGAGGATGGCTGCGGTGGTGTGCTGGCGCAGTCGAGGCTTACCTGACCCGTGGGGACAGTATGTATAGATTTTGAGGGTTTAGGACATTTTGGGTTAATGTTTGTATAGAAATACTTTAGGTTGTTGGATTCTGGATAGTTGACAGGTATTTATGTATAGGTTGTTGTTTTGGAAATTGTTTTATAATGGTTTGGAAAATTCTTTCATTGAATGTATTTTGGAACTGCGTGGTGATTTGAAACAGGAGGATTTGTTTAGGTTTTAAACGTACCCATGCAGTTCGTTTTCATGAAAATGTTCTTAGTTTTAAAATGTATTTCGAGTTGTTTAACAGGTGAATGGTTAAGTGTGGAAAGAATGAAAATTATAGTGAGTTTTATTTGATATTATTGTAGTTATGTGTTGGAGAAATTGAAGGAAAGGAACGAAGGATAGGAAGCAGGGGCAGAGGGGTTGGCGAATAGTCGCCAACCCTGGCGATTGAATCGCCTCCCTCTGGAAAAATCCAGAGGGAGTGGCGAGCAATCGCCACAGGCGATGCAGCAGGCGATTACTCGCCTGTTGCAATCGCCTTGGGGGCGATTATTCGCCCCAGCGAATAATCGCCTCTCTATTTTTTACTTATTAGTTAAATTGTTTTTAATTTAATTAAATTAAGTTTTAATTAAATGCTTTTAAAGTTTTAATTGTTTTAAAAATTATAATTCAATTCCGATTTCGATTCTGGTTTCGATTTCGGTTTAGTTTTAGCTTAGAGTTTATTTAAAGTATAGAGATAAGTAATTGTTGGGATAAAAAAAATAGTACGGAAATTGGGTACAGTACTAGGGTCGCTACATTTATGGTATCAGAGCCCCCGGATTTTAAAATCGGTTCTGTAGACTGCTCGACTTCACAGCCATTGCGCGGACATTCTTCATCTACTGTAAGTACCTTTATAGTTTTATTTGATTTCTAGTTTCTTAGAGTATTGTGTTTTAACTTTGGTATAGGAATTTTATAAATATGGTGCGCCCACGAAACGACCGAGACGACACAATTGACACTCTCAAGGATTTTATCGCCCAGCAGTCTCAGCATATGGAGAGACAGGCTCAGCAGATGGAAAGACAGTCTCAACAGCTGGGTACTCTTATAGACCGAGAGGGCATTAGAGCTCGTGAGACAGCAGCTTCTGGTAACCGTGGGATGGAGAGATTTCAGAAACTCCAGCCCCCTATCTTTAACGGACAGTCTACGGATCCCTCTTCAGCCGAGGAGTGGGTTCGCACTATGGAGGACATGCTGGCGTATGCTAGCATAGAGGATGGAGAGAAGGTTGCACTAGTGACCTATCATTTTGCACTTGACGCCCGGTTTTGGTGGGATTCCATCAAGACGACCACCGATGTGACGGTTATGGGATGGTAGCGATTCAGAGAGTTGTTTTATGACAAGTACTTCAGCCATACGGTGTGAGAGGCCAAGATGGTTGAGTTTATCCAGTTACGGCAGGTCAGTTCTATTGCCGAGTATGTGAGGAAGTTCGAAGCCCTTTCTCGATTCGCGCCACGACAGGTCAGCGTAAACGAGGACAAGGTACACTGATTCTTACAGGGACTTAGCGAGGAGTTCCGGATGCGCCTTACTATATCTGGGGTACGTAATGTATCCTATAACGATATTGTGGCTAGAGCTCTTGATATTGAGGCAGTTGATCAGAGTTCTGACAAGCCGAGGGAGCCAGCTAAGGGCTTCTTTCGAGAGATTCACCCTCAGATCAGGGGCAAGGGCTGGCAACCTAGGGCACAGCCTCAGCAACAACAACAGAGGGGTGTGAAGAGACCTCTTGAGGGAGGTAACGATCGGGGTAAAGGGAAGCAGGTACAAGGGGCTTCTCAGATACCTATTTGCCCTAAGTGTCAGAAGGAGCACAGTGGCCAGTGCAGATTGGGCATGGGTGTGTGTTATCGTTGTGGTGATGCGGGCCATTTTGTCAAAGATTGTCCCAAGCCCAGCCGAGATCAGTCAGGCAGTGATCAGAGGAGGATTATGCTGAGGATCTTCGCATTTATCGAACCTGGTGATGTTGATAACGAGGATTAGCCTGCCGTGATAGCAGGTACTATATTGGTTTCTGGTGTTACTGTATTTTCTTTATTAGACACGGGGGCTACGCATTCCTTTGTTTCCACCACTTGTGTGTCTAGACTAAAGCTTGCGCCTGAGTTAGCAAAGTGCGAATACAGTGTGATGCTACCTTCGGGTGAGCGTATGCAGTCAGGTCGTATTGTTCAGGGCAATATTATCTCGATTGGGGATCGCACCCTCTATGCTCGCCTTATTGTTATGAGCATCGAGCATTATGATCTTATCTTAGGGATGGACTGGCTTGCGCAGCACTACGCCACTATCGACTGTCGATCCGGGATTGTGACCTTCCGACCCCCGGGTAAAGCTGAGTTTTCTTATCAAGCGATAAGCAGATTGAGTAGCTCGCCTATTTCTTATTCCATGATGGTCAACGAGCAGTTTAAAGGTGCGTGCTTTATTTATTTGGCCTCTGTATTTGATTGTCAGTTGCTCAGCGGATTGAAGCCGAGCGACATTCCTATCGTCAGAGAATTCTCTGGGATCTTTCTTGATGATCTTCCCGGGTTACCACCAGACCGGGAGATCAAATTCGCTATCGATGTCTATCCAAACTCCGCGCCGAGGTTCAAGAACCCGTATCGGTTGGCACCAGCTGAGTTGAGAGAGTTAAAGACTCAGCTTGACGAGTTATTAGAGAAGGGGTTTATCCGACCCAGTGTTTCGCCTTGGGGTGCGCCTGTTCTGTTTGTCAAAAAGAAAGACGGGACCCTCAGGATGTGCATCGATTATAGAGAATTGAACAAATTGACGGTGAAGAATAAATATCCATTGCCTCGGATCGATGATTTATTTGATCAGCTGCAAGGTGCCTGAGTATTTTAGAGGATTGATCTACTCTCGGGTTACAATCAGTTGAAGGTCCGGATGGATGATGTACCGAAGACGGCTTTTCGAACGAGGTATGGGCATTATGAGTTCCTTGTCATGTCTTTTGGACTTACTAATGCTCCTGCCGCGTTTATGGATCTGATGAACCGCGTCTTCAAGGAGTATCTGGACAAGTTCGTGGTGGTTTTCATCAACGACATATTGATCTACTCTAAGACGAAGGAAGAACACGAGGAGCATCTTAGGATTGTTCTGAGGACCCTATGTCAGCACCAGTTATATTCAAAGTTCTCTAAGTGCGAGTTCTGGCAGGATCGAGTCAGTTTTCTTGGCCACATTATATCAGAAGAAGGGGTTTCTGTGGATCCGACCAAAATTCAGGCGGTCAGAGATTGGCCACAGCCGAAGAACGTACGAGAGGTGCGTGGATTTCTCGGATTAGCTGGCTATTATCGGAAATTCATAGAGGGATTTTCGAAGATCGCACTTCCTCTTTCAAGATTGACTCGGAAGAATGAGAGATTTATATGGTCGTCTGCTTGTGATGATAGTTTTATGGAGTTAAAGCAGAGATTGACCACCGCTCCAGTATTGGCATTACCTGTTGAAGGTGACAAGTTTAGTATATATTGTGACGCGTCTGGAGTGGGACTCGGTTGTGTATTGATGCAGGAGGGGAGAGTTATTGCATATGCTTCTCGGCAGTTGAAGCCGTATGAGCAGAATTACCCTACGCACGACCTTGAGTTGGCAGCTGTGGTCTTCGCACTGAAGATATGGAGACATTATTTATATGGGCAGCAGTGCGAGATATTTTCTGACCACAAAAGTTTGAAGTATTTATTTACGCAGAAGGAGCTGAATATACGTCAGAGAAGGTGGCTTGAGTTTGTCAAAGACTACGATTTTGATATCAAGTACCATCCAGGAAAGGCGAACAAGGTTGCTGATGCCTTGAGTAGAGTGCCTTCTGCGAGTCAACCTTCATTACCAGTGATGTCAGTTACGCTGCGGTCTGAGATTGAGAGGTTTGACGTTGAGATAGTGGCAGAGTTGTCCAGTATGCTCACCAACATTTCTCTCAGGCCAACTATTCTAGATCGTATATGTGAGGCTCAACAGAATGATACGGAGTGTGAGGAGCTTCGATCGAGCATGACATTGGGAGACTCATTAGATTTCCATTTATCAGAGGATGGTATTCTGAAGTTCAGGCATAGGTGGTACGTGCCTAACGATGAGGATCTGAAGAAGGATATATTGGCCGAGGCACATTCTTCGGCATATTCTGTGCACCCGGGAAGTACCAAGATGTACCGGGATTTGAAACAACACTTCTGGTGGCCGAGCATGAAGAGAGAGGTTGCCAAGTACGTTGAGACCTGTTTAGTATGTCAACAGGTAAAGGCAGAGCACCAGAGGCCGGCCAGAACGTTATTGCCACTGCCGATTCCGGAGTGGAAGTGGGAGCAGATCTCCATGGATTTCATTGTGGGGCTCCCGAGGACGACGAAGGGCCATGACGGCATATGGGTTATTGTGGACCGATTGACAAAGTCGGCCCACTTCTTATCTATGAGGATGGCATCTTCTATGGATTAGCTCGCCGAGCTTTATGTGCAAGAGATTGTCAGACTGCACGGTGTGCTGGCTTCTATTGTCTCGGATCGAGATCCGAGGTTCACGTCGAAGTTCTGGAAGACTCTGCACAAAGCTATGGGGACTCAGCTTAATTTCAGCACAGCATTTCATCCTCAGACTGATGGTCAGACAGAGAGGACGAATCAGATTTTGGAGGATATGCTTAGAGCATGTGTGCTGGAGTTTCAGGGATCGTGGAGCAGGTATTTGCCACTGATCGAGTTCTCTTATAATAACAGCTTCCAGGCTACTATTGGCATGGCTCCGTATGAGGCGTTGTATGGTCGGAAGTGTAGATCTCTGTTATATTGGGACGAGGTTGGCGAGGCCAGCATCGTTGGTCCTGAGATTCTACAGCAGACGGCAGAGAAGATTGCCATTATTCGGCAGCGTATAGAGGTAGCTCAGAGCAGACAGAAGAGCTATGCTGACACCAGATGGAGAGAGCTAGAGTTCGAGGAAGGCGATGAGGTTTATTTGAAAGTTTCTCCGTTCAAAGGCGTAGCGAGATTTGGAAGGAGGGGTAAGTTAAACCCTCGTTATGTGGGACCCTTTCCTATTCTGAAGAGGATCGGGAAGTTGGCGTATAGACTACAGCTTCCGGCTTCTATGGAGGGTATCCACGATGTATTTCATGTATCTATGCTTCGAAAATGTTTGCGCGATCTGTCGCATATCGTGGAGGCTACAGAGATCGAGGTACAGCCTACCTTGAGCTATGAGGTGAGGTCGGTACGTATTTTGGAGACTTCCATCAAGATTTTGCGCAACAGAGAAATTCTGCTAGTTAAAGTTCTATGGCGGAATCATGAGGCGGAAGAAGCGACTGTGGGAACGACAGTAGGATATGATGGCTAAGTATCCTGATTTGTTTGTATGATTTAATTTTGTGGACAAAATTCTAAATAAGGAGGGTAGAATGTAATATCCGGCTCGTACGGATTTTTAGAATATTATTATTATATTAATGGATGACATTTTTGCAAATGTGTCAAATCGGTTCTGTTTTACGAAAAGAAAGCGTCATGACGATCCTAACGATTAATAGGAATTTTAAGAAAATTATGATAATTTTCAGAGATTAAACGCTATATTCCGAGTTAATACATTTCTCGTAATGTAAAAGACGTTCTCGTAAAAATAGCAAACAAGATCCAAATTGCGAACGGACAGTTTTGTTAAATCCCAAATAGTAGGAGGGACTTCTTGGTGGAATATGGAAAGTTGGAAAAGTCGAATAGTTGGACGATTAACGAACCGAAGGACGAAATGAAATAGAAATAAGTGTTAAGGGTATTTTAGTAATTTGTCAAATTAATATTATAAATCAATAGAAATCTTTTCTCTCCCTCACTTCTCTTCTTTTCTTCTCTGGAATTCACGAACCAGAGAGCACAAATTCTCTCTTGGCCGCCGACGTTTTCCTCTTCCGAACTCCGATTCGCGTCCCGTTCGTTCCGTTTTCTTCACGATTTCTCCTCCTCTCGCAACCCTAGGTATGAGCCTACAATCCTAGAGCTTTTATTTCGATGATTACGGAGTTATACGTTTAGGGTTTTCGTCAGGTTTTCGATTAAAAACTGCGAATTAGGGTTCATAATTAATAGGTTAGCCGTGATTAAGTATATATTGCACGTATTCGACGTTATTGGACGAAGTTGAATCAATTTGTGAAAATGTTAAAAATTAGGGATTTTCGAGATTTTAGGAATAACTCGTAAATTGGAATTTGAGGCGCCGAGCGTGAATTGCTCGAATAAATAGCCCAATGAATTGGATTAGAGCTATAGGAAGTTTCCTTAGTTAAGGTTTTGTAAATTTGGACGATCAATAGCTTAAATTAGTTTTAACGTCGATATTGTGTTTTGCTTCAGACAAACAACGCTCGTGGACGGAGCTTGAGCTGCTTTAGACACGAGGTAAGTTCTCGTGATTCTTTTCTGGCCGATTGGCCTACACCGTACATCGAAGTCGTTTCGAGGAGTTTGGTGACGCACTAGTTTATATTCCTTTGGTTGGGTAGTTAGGTTTAGTTGTTTTGTAGATTATGTTTTACAGTCTTGATGGTATGTATGTTGAGTGTTTAAATTCTGTTATGAACTGTTCATGCATCACGTGTTTTAAAGAAAGAGCATGAAAATGAATTTCCGCAAAATGTTTTGAAAATGGCGATGTGGCCTGGAGAGGGGCTTGACTTATTGTGGAGGCATGCAGGGGCTTGTCACAATACCACATCTATTATGTACTCGCAATGTGGCCTGGAGAGGGGCTTGACCTATTGTGGAGGCACGCAGGGGCTTGTCACAATACCACATCTATTGCACTCATATGTATGGTCATGCGAGATGGGGCTCAGGCACGACTGTACGTGTTGTAAGCGTGTACCCCCCTCTTCTAGCTAGAAAGAGTAGTCCGCCCGCTGGATGTGCTCTCTCCGATTAGGAGGCTGAGATCTCGGTAACACCCACAGAATAAAGTAAAGAAAATGCTGCATGATTTCTAAACTCACACGCATAACATATAGTTGCATTTACGAGTCTTGCTGAGATTTTTATCTCATAGTGTATTGTATGGTGTAGGTAACTTCGAGGATACAGGTGAGGACGAGATTCCTCCTCCTGAGGCTTGAGTCCAGTTGACGGAGGATGGCTGCGGTGGTGTGCTGGCGCAGTCGAGGCTTACCTGACCCGTGGGGACAGTATGTATAGATTTTGAGGGTTTAGAACATTTTGGGCTAATGTTTGTATAGAAATACTTTAGGTTGTTGGATTCTGGATAGTTGATAGGTATTTATGTATAGGTTGTTGTTTTGGAAACTGTTTTATAATGGTTTGGAAAAGTCTTTCATTGAATGTATTTTGGAACTGCGTGGTGATTTGAAACAGGAGGATTTGTTTAGGTTTTAAACGTACCCATGTAGTTCGTTTTCATGAAAATGTTCTTAGTTTTAAAATGTATTTCGAGTTGTTTAATAGGTGAATGGTTAAGTGTGGAAAGAATGAAAATTATAGTGAGTTTTATTTGATATTATTGTAGTTATGTGTTGGAGAAATTGAAGGAAAAGAACGAAGGATAGGAAGCAGGGGCAGAGGGGTTGGCGAATAGTCGCCAACCCTGGCGATTGAATCGCCTCCTTCTGGAAAAATCCAGAGGGAGTGGCGATTGCTCGCCACAAACTGTGGCGAGCAATCGCCATAGGCGATGCAGCAGGCGATTACTCGCCTGTTGCAATCGCCTTAGGGGCGATTATTCGCCCCAGCGAATAATCGCCTCTCTATTTTTTACTTATTAGTTAAATTATTTTTAATTTAATTAAATTAAGTTTTAATTAAATGCTTTTAAAGTTTTAATTGTTTTAAAAATTATAATTCAATTCCGATTTCGATTCTGGTTTCGATTTCGGTTTAGTTTCAGCTTAGAGTTTATTTAAAGTACAGAGATAAGTAATTGTTGGGATAAAAAAAAAAATAGTACGGAAATTGGTTACAGTACTAGGGTCGCTACAGCTTCCCCAAATTGTATCCTTCAAAACTGCCAGCAAAACATGAGATTCTCTAGCTCGAATTTTTACTTCTTCCTCGCTGGCGAGACTCATAGAACTGAGAAGCTAGCTCCACTCTGTTTCGAAAGAAGGTTTTTCAGCCACAACATACATCTAGAAAATCACAAATTTGTGCAATACACTGGCAAAAATTGGATAGCTAGTGTCTTACCGAGATCGAATGATATACTTCCTAGGTGGACTTGGAAGCGAAAATGATCCTTTCGTCGTTTCCATCACCAACCGGCAGGACCAATCTCCACTCGAAGAAGTACACAGTCTCTTGCAAAGTTTTGATTTTCGTCTGGAAAGGCGACATGCTGCTGTTCTTCTCTCGTCGCAAGCTCAGATAGAAGCCCATGCTGCCACTTTTCATCCCTCTCACCCAGAATGGACCTCTCGGCCACAACAGTCTGCCCCCTTCCGGCCGAATCATTCGCCTACGTTTCATCAGAACAACCAAGGTGCCTTCTGGCATGGACCCAGACCGAACAGGCCTTTTAAGCCCAGGTGCCAGATTTGCCAAAAACTAGGCCACTCTGCACCGGCCTGCTACCAAAGGCTGAACACTAATTTTCGACCCACTGCTCCTGCCCAACAACCCTATATCCAAACCCACTTCTCATCTCCAATCGCTTATTTGGCCCATCAGCCTTCCAACCCCACCCCAACACGTCATCCACTACCCCTTTACTTTCCAGAATCACAGCCCGTACCCATCACCTTCTCCTGTCATCTCTAGTGACTATCACTCACCTTCCAACGCTGAGATTCTGCCTACACCATTACCGCCTCATCCGTTGCGCCATGGGTCATGGATTCCAGTGCCACCCATCACCTCACTTCTCATGCTTCTGCGTTAACTCATTCTCAACCCTATCCTGGAACATCACAAATTGTCACTGCCGATGGTAATTTACTTCCTATCTCCCATATTGGTTTTGTTATTTTATCTGCTCCTTCTCGGCTTCTCAAGTTGAACTCTGTCTTTCATTCTTCTCGTTTATCTCATAATCTGATTAGTGTTCAAAAATTGTGCCAAGACAATACTGTGTACGTTGAATTTCATCCGTCTTTCTTTTGTCAAGGAGCAACAATCCCACCAGATTATGTTCCAGGGTTCTCTCAGTGAAGGCCTCTATCGTACTCCTCTCCCCTGTCCAGTTCAAGCTCTTCATGTCCAGCTCCCTTGTTCGGTCAGTAACTCCTCCATGTATTGGCATTACCGACTCAGACATCCAACATCTCCTATTTTGCGGCGTGTCCTACAATCGTGTAATCTTCCGATGTCACAGTCACAGTTGTCACAATTCTGTGTTTCCTGTTCGATGAGTAAATCTCATATTTACCTTTTCAAATTTCAAGTTCTCATGCAACTTCCCCTTTTGATATTGTACACAGTGACGTTTGGGGTCATTCCTCTGTAAACTCTATTACTGGTGCACGCTATTTTATCCTTTTTGTGGATGATTGTACTCGGTTCACTTGGTTGTTTTCTTTGAAATTCAAAAGTGAAATTTATCAAATTTTTGTTCATTTTCATAAATTCGTTCTTACTCAGTTAGAGGCTAACATTAAAATTGTTCAATCCGACAGAGGCAGAGAATTCCATTCTCTTTCTCCTTTATTTTAGTCCCTCAGCATTCACCATCGCATATCCTGTCCATATACTCCAAATTAAAATTGCCGTGTCGAACGGAAAAATCGTCATGTTGTTGAGACGAGTCTTGCACTATTATTTCATTCTTCTGTTCCTCAACAATTCTGGCCTCATACCTTTGCCACCACTACTACACTAATCAATATCTTACCTACTCCTCTTATAGCATACAAATCTTCTTTTGAATGCCTTTTCTGCTCTCTTCCTAATTATTCATCGCTCCATGTCTTCGGCTGTCTGTGTTTTCCTTTGCTCTGCCCTTTCAACAAATATAAATTACAGTCTCATTCTCTCCTCTGTGTCTATCTAGGCCCTAGCTCCTATCATAAAGGCTATGTTTGTTTCGACCCTCACTCTAAAAATTTATATCTCTCTACATGTCACCTTCGTAGAGTCCAACTTCTCTTTTTCCTCTCTCAACAAGTCCAGTCTATCACCACCCACCTTTTCCTTATCCATTCATTTTTTCCTCCACCCCTCCCAACTCCACCAATCCCAACCATAAACCCACATTCTAACCCATCCCCACTGTCACACCCCTACTTTTTTGTTTCGGCAATGTGCGGCGCCAAGTCCCCGACTAGGCCAGCCTTCAACAATAGCTCCTCACTGAAGCTCCTTCCTTAGTGACACAAGTGTTTATGGGAGCCAACCATCCCAAGCTTTCTTGTATTCCAAATACGAGAACAAGGAACAAATCTCACTCAAGGAACACCACAATGGCTAAGACTCCTCCCGATAGATGGATCGAGGCTCAATGTCTAGCTTATTGTCTCAAGGTGTTTATATACACAATGGCTCAGCCATTAACCTGAATAAAACATAAATGCGCCACTGCGTATCAATGCCCATCGGTTGTGTCCGCGCCGCGCGCCCAGCATGCGCGCACACCACTCGGCCACCTGGTTCTCCCAGCGCCCCCCGTGTCTCGCTATCAGGCGCCCAGCGCCCCCGCGTCCCTGCTGTGTGCACCTCGTGTGCCTATTGCTTGCGCCCCGCATCCCAGACGTCTGCACCCTGTGTGCCTGGTGCATGCGCCCCATGTCCCAAACGTGTGTGCCCCGTGTGCCGCGTACTGCACGTGCCGTGTATTGCGTGCCGCGCGCGGTGCATGAGGCTTTGCCCAGCGCGTAACGCTCGCTCTGCATCGCCTAATGTTCCTTCGCGTGCCTCAGCCCGGTACTTGGTGCTCAGTTGCGTGCTCCAGCCCGCACCTTTGGCCCGCCACCTGACACCCAGTTGCACGCTTCAGCCCGTGCCTCTAGCCCACCACCTAACACCCAGTTGCGCGCTCCAGCATGGGCCTCTGGCCTGCCACCTAACATCTTCTGGGCTACACCACCCATGCAGCCTGGCGCGCGCGCCTAAGTGTTCAACACTTAGACAAATTCAACGAGAAATAGGAGGTTGGCCCGCGCCTCCTATCTTGGGCCCTTCGTGTAACACCCCGAGTCTTCTGAACCCGGTTTGTTACACAAAACTTACGCATGACCTGAAAACTCCGGTTCAAATTTGAAATTTTGCTCGAAGGTCGTAATTTGACATTTTCTAAAACCTCAACATTTAAGAACTTGCAGCGGAAATCATTTGAGTAAAAATAGAGTTAAATAAAACTATTGAACAATGCTTGAATAATCAGTTGGAAAATTAAGGAATAATCGGTCGAGAAGGAATAAAAGTTTAAATCGCAAGAAAATACTTCTTAAGATTCAAAAGTCAAACGCATCGCCCGCTGAACAAGGTCAACAAAAAGGGGCTGAAGCAGAAAATGGAAGACATCATCCGGTGGCAAAACGACAAAGTATTCTTACATCATCCGGTAGATTCACACCCGACATCCACCGGTCACTAAACGACAAAAGACTTTCTACATCATCTGGTAGATTTACACACGACATCCACCGGTCACTAAACGACAAAAGACTTTCTACATCATCCGGTAGATTTACACACGACATCCACCGATCACTAAACGACAAAAGACTTTCTACATCTTCCGATGACGTCAGCAAGATGATCTCCTTCATCCGATCGACTTTGTTCTACATCCACCGGTGACTAAACAACAAAATGCCCTCTACATCTTCCGATGACGTCAGCACGCATCTGCCGATGAGTTTACTGATACATCATCCGATAGACTTAAACCTACACCTTCCGATTGAGTAAACTGCATACGCCGATCACTAAACGACAAATTTTGATCTATATCATCCGATGGCTTCCACTGAAGACATCTTCCGATAGACAACAGAGCAACAACTCAACCTACAAAAAAGAACTTACTTACTTCACTGAAACCATTCAAAAATATTTCAAACCATTACATTACTGAAATCCAGTGGGTACCAACATTAAATCCCGACAGAATTCTATAAATAGGAAAAATCTCGAAATCGTATTCAAAACATTGAAATCACTACCGTAATGAAAATTTAACATATTTAAATTGAAACACTGTCAACTAAACTTTCACACCAACAGACATCAGTTAATTCGCCTCATCCGTATACCAGTTCGAGACATAGAAGTGCTCCTCCAACTCCATCTATTCGTCAGTAAACTCAAGGAATTCACCTGCAGTATCCTCAACACCTACATCACAAAACTCATCTATTAGCCTAATGCTAAGTAAGTAAAGCAGTAATGAAATGCATTGCTGAAACATAAATTCCTAAACATGTAATTTCTACTTTCTCATCTTAGTTGCATACACATACGTTCATAAACTGATCTGATCCCTTTGTTTCCTTGGGAGTGGGATCAATTCTCCTAATGTCATACATCCTCTACTCGATTAAGGGGTGGATGAATTCCCTTAATAGCTGATCTGATCCCTTGGTTCCCTTGGGAGTGGGATCAATTCTCCCAATGTCATACATCCTCTACTCGATTAAGGGGCGGATGAATTCCCTTAATAGTTTGTCTGTCACATTCAGTTCATACCTTACCATTCTTACATGGAAATTCATTTTCGTAATCTTTCAAAAACATGATGCATGACATGCAAAATTCATTCGCAAGATGCATAACCCTACTATTTTGTGATGTAGGCCCGAAGGCACATGCATACTTTACTTACCTGGCTCTCCTGGAAATGCTCGGTTACAACTACTCCAGAAGCTCGCTCACCTAAGGTCATGACAGTACATTAATCCAACTCTTACTAAACCTTACCAAAAATCAATAATATGTTTGAGGAAATCGATTTGAAACTCTGCTACCCGTGCATTCCCATTTATCACCAAAAACCTGAACCCACCTTTAATCACAGAAACCTCGAAATCTTCACATTGTATTCTCTCAGTAAACTAATCGCTAAAATGCAAGAAAACAAGACTTACCTAGGTTGAAGGAGAATCGGGCGAGAGAATCGCCTAGAGAGTTCTACTGCTCGAGCTGAAAACCGAAAGAAGGAAATAGGGAATAGTGGCGGCTACTCTCACTGGACTTTTCCTTAAATAGGTTATCCACTATGTAAAATTCTAATTACCATCATGCCCTCGCCTGATCATTTATTAACCTAATCAATAACTCCCTCAACCCTTCTATAAAAGTACATCATTAATAATAAATTAAATTTTGGTTCAATGGAACCGGATGCTACACTTGGCCCGTGCCTTCATGCACCATGTCTTGAATACCTCATGGGCCGCACCACCCATGCGCGCCTAAGTGTCCTACTTTTATACCAGACTCTGCGTGGCATAGGAGGTTGCCCCGCGCCTCCTATCTTGGGCCCTCAGCCCTAGCCTTCAAGCACCGTGGTTGTGTTGACATAGCCAACATGGCTTGCTGTTCTTATCGCACCACCTTGCCCCATGTCTAGGACTTGTGGTGTAGCCACTTGTCTCGAGCGCCCCATATTGCCCCGTGCCTTTTTGTCTCACTAACCATCATGTCCCAAGAGCCCAGCTCTTGCCATCTTGAGCACACTGACCCGCTAGGCCCTGTACTCAACCTTGTGCATGCCAACCCCGTGGGTGCACCCTTGCCCGTCCGTGCTTGTGCTTGCTAACTCCCATGGTTGCAGCACCATCATGGATCCATGGGAAATGGTCCGTGACACCCACCATCTCCCACCTCTACACCCCAGCTCTCCTCTTCTCCATCGCCAGCGACCTTGCCCATCCCTATTCCAATAAATGTCCACCCCATGTGAACTCGTGCCAAAGATGACATCTTTCGACCCAAAGCCTTTTTCGTTCAACCCTTTATCGAGCCCACCACCTTTCTTTAAGCCTTTAAACATCCACATTGGTTAACTACTATGCAAGACAAAATTTCAACCCTCCATGAAACCCACACATGGATGTTAGTTCCTCTTCCTCAAGGAGAAAAAGTCATTGGCTGCAAATGAGTTTTTAAACTCAAACTTAACTCTGATGATTCTGTTAGCAGGTATAAGGTTTGATTAGTGGCCAAAGGCTATGATCAGACTAGAAGGGACTGATTATGACAAGACTTTCAGTCCGGTTGTGAAACCGACCTCGATTTGCATCACTCTCTCTTAAGCCATCTCTTTTGGTTGGGACATCCGACAACTCAACATCAGCAATGCTTTATTACATGGTGAGTTAACTGAGACAATTTTTATGCAGCAACCTCCTGGTTTTATCAGTCAGTCTCATCCATCGGCTGTGTGTCTCCCTATATGGTTTAAAGCAGTCTCCTCGAGCATGGTATACCAAGCTCTCTACTGCTCTGGTTTCTTGGGGTTTTTTTATTTCCAGATCTGACTCTTCCCTATTTGTGTATCTTTCGAGTTCAGTCATCATGGTTATTCTCATTTATGTCGATGACATTATTATGACAGGAAACGCAAATGGTCACATGGATCACTTGCTCAAACATCTCCATTCAAACTTTAAAGTTCGAGATCTTGGCCCTCTCTCATTCTTCCTGGGGATTTCGGTCACTCGCACTCCTATCGGTATGAGCTTATCACAATCCAGGTACATATCAGACTTGCTTAACAATGCTAACATGGATTCTTACAAGCCAGTCCCTATTCCAATGATTGTCAGCCCACTCTTATATCAACAGTCTGGTCATTGCAACTTGACTTGCTTTATAGACGCCGACTGGGCCTCTTGTCCCAATGATCGGAAGAGTACAGGTGGATTTTGCATTTTTATGGGTACAAATCTAGTCTCATGGTCCTCCGCTAAACAAAAGGTGGTGTCACGCTCAAGCACAGATTCCGAATACTAAAGTGTAGCTGATGGTGCCGCTGAGATCTTTTGGCTTCAATCTTTGTTAATTGAATTGGGTATTATATCTCCGTCAATACCTCTTATTCTCTGTGACAATTTGAGTGTCATGTATCTGACTTCTAATCCAGTACTCCACTCCAAATCTAAGCATGTTGAGATTGACAATCATTTTGTTCGTGAGAAAGTACACAAGAAATTACTACAGGTTCAGTTCACACCATCCAACAACCAACTAGCTGATGCTTTAACAAAGCCCCTTCCTCATTCCAAGTTTCAGCTCTTTGTTTCCAAGATCTTCGACCTCCAGTCTTGATCTTGAGAGGGGATGTAAATGTATGTAAATGTATTTATTGTATGGTTAAAGGTTATAGTTTAGTTTTGGGTTCATAGTTACTTAGCTTAGTTACACGTGATATATGTAAACATCAGATTACACAAATCAATTGTAACACCCGGTTTCATTGAACCAATTTACTTAACCAACTTGTAGTGTACGTTTTATGGATAAAATAGGGTGAATTAGTGATTAGGTTAATAAATAACTAAGTAATGGCATAATGGTAAATAGATAATTATAGTGATAACCTATTTAAGGAAAGTGATTTTGTGATTAATGCACTGTAGCCGCCACTATTTTCCATACTCTCTCTCTCTCTATATTCAGCTCAAGCTCAGCAGAGCTCTCCAGGCGATTCCCTCTCCAATTTTTCTCCAAACTAGGTGAGTCTACTTCGCTTTCGTGTTACATTATAACTAGTGATGGTAGAGAGGAGTTTAGATGTGAGCTTTGGTGAATGTTGTAGGTGGGAGTTAGTTTCGATTTTGTGGTGAATCAAGGAATGCACTATGTATAGAACTCCCAAACTAGATTCCTTAGATTTCTAGATAGATTAGAATGAGGTTTAGCAAAAATCTAATTGATATTCTGTTTATGACTTAGGTGAGCAAAACTTCCGAAGTAGTTTGAAACCGAGCATTTCTAGGAAGCCAGGTAAGTGGAGTATGCATGTGCCTTCGGGCCTACATCACAAAACAGTAGGATTATGTATGTTTGAATTTGTCTGTATGTAATGCATCATATTTTGAAAGAATACAAAAATGAATTTACATGTATTGGCATTGGTAAGAAATGAACAGATTGCAACAGATAAACTATTAAGGGAACTAATCCGCCCCTTAACTTATGAAGGGATTTATGACTTTGGGAAGATTGATCCACTTCCTAATAGAATAGAAGGATCAGATAAACTATTAAGGGAACTAATCCGCCCCTTAACTTATGAATGGATGTATGACTTTGGGAAAATTGATCAAACTCCCAATGGAACCGAGGGATCAAATCCGTGAAAGAATGTAAATGCAACTGAGATGTAAAAGTAGAAACTGCATGATTAAGATTTATGTTTTAGCAATTTATTTCATTATTGCTTCACTTATTTAGCATTAGGTTAATAGATGAGTTTTGTAATGTAGGTCAAGAAGCCTCAGAAGGTGTGTTCTCTGAGCATGTTGAGGACTAGGCTGGTTGGGGGAGCACGTTCATGTCTCGACCTGGTGAACTGATGAGGCGGTTTAACTGATGTCAGTAGATGTGAAAGTTAGTTGACAATGGTTCAGTTTAAGCATGCTGAGAATGTTAGTGGTAGTAGCAGTTTAATGTTTCTTTTATTTATATGGTCTGGTGTTTTTTCTGATGTGAAAACACGATTTGGTTTTAGTCGTAGTTTACTATTCTGGTTTTTTGGAAGTTGTGGATTATGTTGTTTTGAAGGATTTTAGTAAAATGCACTAGTTCTTTTAGTAGCCAGAGCTGTTCTTTATTTAGAGTGAAAATGGTTCGTATACTGCTCTGTTGCCTATTGGTGAAAATTGGGTACTTCTGTCTATCGGTGGATGTAGTCCATCGGTAGATGTTGAAGTTTAGTCTATCGGTGGATGATGAGTTGTTCAATTTTTGAGTTAATGAGTCATGTGGGTTAGTTTAGTAGAGTCACATGATTAACGGAAGAAGGCGTTTATTTCTACTTCTACAGTTGAGTCTAAGTGGTTTCTTTTTTTTCCGTTGGTATTGTTCAGCGGAAGATGTGAATGGAATTTTGTCGTTTTGCGATCGGTAGATGTGAGTAGCCGACGTGTCGTTGACAGGTGTGAGCGGTAGATGCGTGAAAGTAGACGTGTCGTTCGGCTGACGCGAGCGGTGGATGTTGGAAGCAGAAGATGCCTTTTGTTTTTGCTTCTACCGCTGACACTATTAGCGGTAGATGTTGTTTGTATCCACATCATCCGCTGATACTGTTCAGTTTCGTTTCTCTCAGCCAAACGTTTTAACATATTGTTTATTTTATAAATGTTGTTTATACAAAAAGTTTTCCGCTGCAAGATTTGATGATTTAAAGACTTAATCTTTATCGTTGAGTGAAATTTTAAAATTTTCCTTAAAAATTTCTTAGTCCTGTTCTATGTCATGAGTAGCGAACCGGGTTCAGAAAAATCGGGGCGTTACAGTATGGTATCAGAGATATTTTGTTAAACCGTTCAAAGGATAACTCATCAGTGTCAATCGTCGCATGAAAGTACTCCAACAACTGTAAGTGTTTATGTTAATTTGAGTGATTAGATATTTATGAGAATAATTAACCTTGTACAGGAATTTAGTAAAATGTCTAGACGACCAGGAAGACCAAGGGTACCAAGAGAGATACCAAATCCGTGACGTGAAGAAGATCCTAGCGTAATTAGGCAGCTGACAGATTTGGTGCGTTAGTAAACAGACTTAGTGCGTCAGCAGTCCGATCAGTTAGGAGTGCTGTTAAACTGAGAAGTACAAGGAAGTGCCAACTCGAGTTCCAGCAGTGAGCATTCAGGAGACCGACTTCGGAGGTTACAGCCGCCCACATTTGATGGAAAGTCGTCCAATCTGATTATTGCTGAGGAATGGCTTAGGAAAATCGAGAGCATGTTCAGATGTGCCAACATCGGAGAAGGAGACAAAGTCACTCTGGCAACGTTCCATTTGGCTGGGGACGCTTAACTTTGGTGGGAAACCATAGAGACCACCACTGATGTTCTGGCTATGTCATGGTCGCAGTTCAAGGAGATTTTCTATGAGAAGTATTTTAACAGCACAGTCCAGGCTGCAAAGAAGGTAAAGTTTCTGAACTTGAAGCAGACATGGTCTGTTGCTGAGTACAGTAGGCAATTCGAGTCCCTGTCCAGGTTTGCTGGACATTTTGTTCATAAGAATGAAGATATGGTGTTTCGGTTTGTACATAGACTGAAGCCAAAAATTTATAGAGGAGTCAAATTTTGTGGTATTAAAAGGTTGTCATTCAGTGAAGTTGTGTCCACAACATTGGAAGTACAAGAAGCTGAAATGAAATGTTCTGGACCAAAGGAAGCCCCGCAAAAAGTTCATCCAGCCTCAACAGCAGAGAGAATGAAGAGGCCTAGTGAAGGCCAGAGTAGCCAAGGAATAGGAAGGAAAGTACCAGACACCAGGAAGTTTCCCCAGTGCCCGAAATTTTTGAAGAGTCACCTGGGCGAGTGTAGATTTGGGACGGGTAAGTGTTTCAACTGTGAGGAGGTTGGACACACGTACAGAGATTGCCCGAAGCCTAGAATCACCCGATGCTTCAACTGTAACAAGGTCGGCCATATCAACAGGGACTGCCCTAGCCTTAAAGAATGGCCCTGCTATGTTGAAACTGAGGATATTCTCCATGATGGAGTCGGGTGATGAAGACCAGCCTGCTGTGGTGTCAGGTACCATATTGATAAACTCTGTGCCTACTTTTACTTTAATAGATTCTGGTGCGACGCATTCCTTTATAGCATCTGCGTTTGCTGTTAAGTTAGATGTAAAGTTTACCCCTTCTATGCATGTGTTTAATATTGCATTACCCTCTGGTGAACGCATGCACTCTAACCAAGTGATGCTTGACAGTGATGTGTTAGTAAGGAACGTGAGTCTATCTGCTGATGATGTGCCCCATAGGCCCATTACACGGTCTCAAACCCAAGGTCATAATTTATCTAATTTATGCACTTACACTCTTGTCTCTTTTGCAGGTAATGGATTGTGTGGAGGCTTGGAGAACACCTTGGGAGACTTGAAGTGGGAATCCAAAGCTACGGATGTGGACCAACCAACACACTTAATCACTTGGAAATTCAAGCAAGGAGACCAATTTGCTCACATGGGAATTTGTCTTCCCGAGCCTTAATTGTAACCTTTTATTTCAAACTTATTTTGAGGCAAACATTGGCCTTCTTGTTAAACTTTATTATAAGCATGCATATTAGGCATTTAGGGTTAGATGAATGATAAGTTAGATGATGGAATGGAAGTGGTTCAAAGCAAGTGCATGGAGTGCATGGAAGAGGAGGAATGGGCCTTAAGGAAAAGATATCCATTTTGGCCCAACCTTGAGTGGAGGGGACCACTACCCTTTATCCAAACCATGGGCTGCCACTTGAGGGATTCTTAGAGGTTCTCCAATCAACACAAGGCCAAGGATTGATGACATGGTTATCACACAACCATTGGATCAAGAAAACCAAACTCATCTCGGCCATCCAAGCTATCTTCAAGATCCAACGGTTACACCATTTTGAAGACCACTTTTTGAATCACATCCAAGCCATCCATAGGTCTATAAAAGCATGGTAATTGGTGATTGTAAGTTTTTTGGACTGATTTTAAGGAGCATGCACGGATTTCCCTTCCATGGTTGAAGGAGTTTGAAGAAACCAACAAGGTTTGCTCGGTTTGCACAAAACCGAGGGGTTGCGCCCCCACCACTCCCTTCTTGCTTGGTAGCTTGCAAGGGTTATATAGCCATCTTCTTCTCCATCTCCTTGGGAGTGGAAAACAGCAAGAAGTGGCCCCAAACCGTGTTCAAGAGTCGAGTTGTCTTCCTTGGAAGCAACTATTGCCAAAGGCTTCAAAATATTACCTATTGGCCGATTTCTTGAAGTTTTGCATATCTTTACAATCTCAATGAATCAGGACCACGCCTTCCACTATCACACACCTCACTCACTCCACTAACATCATATAAAGTTTCGTTTTCATCTAAGCACATTTGGTCATTCAAGTTCATCTTGCAATTTGTGTTCTTCTCGGCCATTTCTTGCCAATCCGAGGAGCTAACGATCCCCTCTAAGCTCTAAACGTTTTCTTGCAGGTTAGGGCTATATCAAGTGGTATCAGAGCTTGGCTAGTTCCTTTAGGGTGCTGGAAACCAAGTTGGTTTGGTTCCCCAAACCCATTTGGTTGTCCAAAACCGATTGCACAAAACCGGGTTACTTGATTCATCTTTTGCGGTTTTGTATGTGTGTTTAGTTTTCTTGTTTTTTTTGCTTTGTTTTCACTAAATACCACCCCTATCTTCTTTAAATCGAAGTTAACAGACTTGAGCATAGGTTTCTAGCTTATTTTCTTCACCATTTTCGTGCTGTAAATAGCTTCCACTTTTGGTTAAACAATTGCTAACTACTTCTAGTACTTGCTGTTTTTATTTCCCTTTTTGTATTGCCACTTGTTCTGCTGTTTTATCCATTTTCCAGCCATCAAAAGAGCATGTTCCTTTCATAAGTTTTAAAGTATAAACTCTGAATATTGTGATTGGTTTGCTGTTTGAGTTGGTTGCTCATGATTGGTGCTTATTTTGTAGCTAATGGACATGACCGATTGATGAACTAGTTGAACACCCGATTTGTCCAAAATTTGGCCTCTATTTGTATTGATTTTTGAGTATGCTTTATTTACGTTATTCTCTTGCTAATGAATGTTAACTTATTGATATTTGATCTGTTTAAGATGGCATGAAAATTTGGGGAATTAAGCTTGCTAAAATCGAGAGTAAAAGTAAGCACAAAAGTGGTTTGTTGTAGTATTGTTAGCCGATTAGCATGACACTTAAATTCAACTTTGCATTGAGCTAAATCAAACTTTCTTTTATTAAATGCTGCTGTTATTCCTTGCTAAGTATGAGTAAAAAGTTTGGTAAAAGATGTATGCAAATTGGTTATGAACTTGTCACAAAACCGAGGCCTAAAATGCATCAAAATTTATTCTAGTGACTACCGATTATTGTTTTATTTTCGTGTTTTGTAAGCTGTTTTTCTGTATAAGTCCGAGCATATAAATCATCTAGGCTTGAGTTAACTTACCCTTCAGCTAAAGCATGTGCTCATTGTGGAGTGTTTGGCATTAAAATTCAAATTATATGCTGTTTTTGGCAAAAACAAGACACACTTTTGAAAAAAACAGTTTTGTGTGTGCACAAATTTGGTAAGGTTGATGTTGATTGTTGGGACCACAATGCACTTTGCTGAAAATGAATGTTGACCACGAATTTATGCTGAATATTACCTTTCAAATTAGTGGTTTGTTGGTAAAATATTGTTTAATACTTGAATGAAAACCAAAGCATGAAATTTGGCTTAAGTCTCAAAATCTTGCATGAAAATTATCTAAACCGAGAACCAAATTGAGTTGTGATTTTTACTTTTCTTAGTTAACTTAATTTGCATGTCCCCTAGAGTGTAAAGGAATAAATCCCTTTCCTTTTACTGCTTAGTAGTTATTTTATTTTTGGCCCTATTATTCAAAAAAAAAAAAAAGAAGAGAAGTGAACTTAATTGAAAGCTTAGGTGAATACTTTAGTGAGGACAATTTTTCCTAATCTCCTAGGAACTATGGTTCAACAAAACTAAAATTTTCCTAATACTTTGTAACACCCCTAATACTGTACCCATTTTTTTTTCCCGTAATTATTTTTCTTTTTATACTTTTTACTTTTCTATGCTTTAAATAAAACTTAATGCGGAATCTAAACCGAAGTTGAAATCAGAACTGAAGTCGGAATTAAAACTGAACTTTAAAAGCATTTAAAACAAAACCTTTAATAAATAATTAAAACTAAAACATTTAATAAAACTTAAAAAAAAAAACAAATAAAAGAAGGGAGGGCAGAATCGGAATTCTGCCCTCGTGAATGGAGCAGCGCTCGGTCGCTGCTCTGTGCAGCGACCAGGCGCTGGTCGCTGCTATGTGTGCAGCGACCAGTCGCTGCACACAGCAGCGACTTGACTCTCTGGAAATTTTTGAGGTTTCCAGAGAGCAACCAACCTTTCACTTTAACATTTTCACCTCTCAGGAACGTGATTCCAGAGAGCAGAACTCAACATTTTTCATTTATACTTCTCCCACATTTTTCTTAGCCAGAAACCACTTCTTCCATTCTTACACCCAGATCACAAAATACACCCGACACACTTTTAACCGAATCAATTTTAAGAAAACAAATTGCGTGGTTATGTTTAAAAACTGAGTATCCTTCAATACTGAACTTTTACCAAAATTACATTTCAAAACATTTTCAAACATCAAAACAACCTATCAACTACCAGACCAAGCATCCTAATATTTTCTATACAGTTTATCATCAGTCCAAAATATCTCAAAAACCCCCAAAACCTTTACGTACATCCCCCACGGGTCAAAACGCGCCTCGACTGCTCAGCGCACACCCACGGCCATCATCCATCAACTGCATCCCACGCTAGGAGGAGGAACGTCGTCCTCACCTGGCTCAATGTCTCCTAAAATATCACCTACACCATACAGACACATATGAGATATTGAAATCTCAGTAAGCTACGTAAATGCAGATGCATGCGTGCAGTGCATATGAAGTTCAGAAAACATGCATATCAGACATATCAGGTCATTTCATACAGATTGCCACCGAGATATCAGCCCTCTAAATGGAAAGGATACATCCCGCGGTCGGACTACCACTTTCGATTTAGAGGAGGGGGTACATGCTCGCAAACCCTACAGCCATGCCTGAGCCCCATCCCGCGTGACCAGATACAGATTACGTATTTTCGTTCATTATTCATTTCATTTGAAAACTCGTGCAGAAATCCATTTTCATGCCATTTTGAAACACGTGATGCATGAACAGTTATAAGCATAATGTAACCATACAATAAACAAACACATGTATACCATCAAGACCGAAATAAACTAACCTATAAACAATTAAACCTAACTACCCAACCAAAAGCAGATTAAACAAACAACTCTTCGGGGATCCTCGATACGACATCGAAGTATGGTGTAGACCGATTGGTCAAAGTAAGTCACGAAAACTTACCTTGGGCGCGTAGAATCTCAAGCTTCGATCACGGGAGTCGTGTGTCTGAGGAAAACACGATATTCGTAGTTAAAACCAATTTAAACTATAAACGTCCAAATTACGAAATCCTTAACTAATGAATTTCCTAAAATTCCAACTTAATAATTCGAAGTATTTAACAACGACATAATGCTCGATAACCTGGAATTCCGATTAACGAGTTTTTCTCAAAAACTCGGAAATTTACCAATTTTTAACTTTTTCTCAAATTGATTTTTCTTCGTCCAATAATGTCCAATACGTTCAATACGTACTTAATCAAGGCTAACCTATTAATTACGAACCCTAATTCGCGTTTTTAACGAAAATCGATTGAAACCCTAATTAACTAAATCTCCGTAAAACTCAAAATAAACGCTCAAAGACTGAAGCTGCATACCTAGGGTAGCGAGAGGAGGAGAAACCGTGAAGAAATCGGAACGAACGGGAGGAGAAACGGAGTCGGATCGTGAGAAGTCGTCGGCGGCCGAGAGGGTTTGCGAAGGAGAAAAGAGAAAACAGAATGAAATCGCAGAATGAAATCGCAGAAGTGAAGGAAAGTTGATTTTTATTAAAATTAACTTTGGCAAATTACGTTTTCGCCCTTCTTTAGTTTTTATATAGATTTCTTCTTTCGGTTTGTTAATCGTCTAGCTATTCGGTTTCACCAAACCTCCACATTTCACCAATACGTCCAACTTGTCATTTGTGATTTAACAAAACTGTTCGCTCGCAATTCGGACCTCGTTTACTATTTTTGCGAGAACGTCTTTTACATTACGAAAAGTGTATTTACCCGGAATATAGTGTTTGATCTCCTAAAATTCCCGTAAATTTCATAAAATTCTTATTATTCGTTAGGATCGTAATGACGCTTTCTGTTTGCGAAACTGATTTGATTTGACACATTTACTAAAAATGCCATTAAACAATAAAATAATAATATAATATAATATATCCAAAAAGTCCGTACAAGCCGGATATTACATACTTAGTAATGAAGACTAGAAGTGGAATTCACATAGGCCCAACCCAAGATATGGCCCAAGATCCAAACATACCCACTAGTGGCAAAGACATTCCCCAAGAAGAGACTCATACCCAACAAGAGGGAGAGTCTAGCATGCAAGGACAACTTAATGGACTAAGTGGAATTGTTGGAGCCTTAAGTAAACAACTCTATGAAATGAACTTAAAATTTGAACAAGTGATGAATGGTCGTAGACCAAGCTATCATGGAGAATCCTCCCATGACACCACACCTAGGAGAAGAAATGACAACCTTAGGACTCGATTTAGAGACCAAAAACCTTTAGGTGGTGATGACGAGGTAGATTACCGTAGTGGTAGACGCCCTAATTTTGACCATGATGAGGACGATGAGTGGACCTTAGACGAGGAGGAAAATTTCCGACCCCCTAACCCTAGACGCCATGATCAGTTTAGGAGAGACCGACGACGAGACCAAGATGACCTTCGAAACGTAAAATTACAAATCCCATCCTTTAATGGAACTTGTGATGGAACAACCTTTATCGAATGGTTAGAAAAGGTGGAAAGGATATTTGATTGTTATGATTACTCCGACAAGGTCAAGATCCAACTAGTTTCCGTAGAACTTACCGGCTATGCCTTACTTTGGTGGTCTAACATTAGATCACAAAGAGCACGGACTGGATTTGATCCTATTAATACTTGGAGGAAGATGAAATCTATTATGTCTAAGAGATTCATACCTAGTCATTATAAGCAAGAGTTGATCATGAAGATACATAGCCTCAAGCAAGGAAGTCTATCCGTTGAAGAGTACCTCACGGAGTTCGAAACTCTAAAAATTCGAGGAGAACTAGAAGAGCCTGATGACCAAGCCATAGCTAGGTTTATCCATGGACTAAATTATGATATTGCTGATGCTGTAGAGTTACACCCATTGGAGAGCATGGATTCGGTGATCCAATTGGCCTTAAAAATTGAGCGACAACTTAAAAGAAAGAGAAAAGCCACCCAATCCTACAAGCCTAGTCAATTTCCCAAGTACACTCCCAAACCCCTTGAAGTTAACAAGCCCTCACCCAAGGCTGACTGGAAAAAGCCTTTCCAAAGACAATGGCCACCCAAGGATTCAAGTAATAAACCTATAATTCCCAAAGGCCCTGAAGCCAAGACCACGAGAGATAACCCCATTGGACAAAGAGCACGTGACCTCAAGTGCTACAAGTGTCAAGGCCTAGGGCATTTCATGGCCCAATGCCCGAACCGACGTGTTATGATTATTGAGGAGGACACTGGTGAACTTGTAAGTGAGGATTGGCTCCAAGAGGAAGTGGTAGAAGTTGAAGGAGATGAGGACGAGAATGAATCTGAGGAAGAAGTTATTCACGCGCAAGACGGACCTTTACTTATGGTGAGAAGACGAGTTCTCATAACAAAGAATTCTGGAGAGGATTGTCAGCGTGAGAACATTTTTCATAGTAAATGTCTCATCAAGGATAAGCTTTGTTCGTTAATCATTGATGGAGGAAGTTGTGCGAACGTAGCCTCCAAGGATTTGGTGACCAAGTTAGAACTCAATACTAGCAGCCACCCCCACCCGTACAAGCTTAAGTGGTTGGATGATAGAGACGACGTCAAAGTTACGAAGCAAGTGAGGATTGAGTTTGCTTTAGGTAAATATAAAGATTCGGTCCTTTGCGATGTAGTGCCTATGAGCGCAAGCCATTTACTCTTAGGCCGCCCCTGGCAATTTGATCGAAGAGTGAACCATGATGGGTATTCCAACTGTTATTCACTAAAGTTTGAAGGCAAAAATCTTAAGTTGGCACCCATGACCCCTGAGCAGATAGCTAAGGATGATGCTATCAAGAGAGAAGAGAAGAATAAAGCTAGTCTCTTCATGACTAAAACTGAATTAGAAGCATCGGTACTTAGGGGAGACCCTTTGATCATGATACTTTTCCGTGACCGAGTGATGGAGTTAGGAGTTATTCTCCCTCAAGTTATGGACCTTTTGCATAAGTTTCAAGACGTATTCCCTGAAGATCTCCCAAAAGGATTGCCACCTCTTCGTGGCATTGAACATCAAATCGATCTCCAACCCGGGGCTGTTTTACCAAATCGACCAGCTTACCGAATGAACCCCGAGGAGACGAAGAAACTGCAAGACCAAGTACAAGAACTATTGGACAAGGGATATATAAGAGAATCCATGAGCCCTTGTGCAGTTCCTTCCCTTTTAGTCCCTAAGAAAGACGGCACCATGAGGATGTGTGTCGGTAGTCGAGCCGTGAACCAAATCACTGTCAAATACCGATTCCCTATTCCTAGGCTCGAGGACATGTTAGATGAGCTCAGTGGAGCTTCGATCTTTTCTAAAGTGGACCTCAAGAGTGGTTATCACCAGATACGTATGAAGGAAGGTGATGAGTGGAAGACAGCCTTCAAGACAACGTATGGGCTGTTTGAATGGATGGTGATGCCCTTTGGTCTTTCTAATGCCCCGAGCACATTTATGAGACTCATGCACCATGTGCTTAAGGAATATCTTGGTAAATTCATTGTGGTTTACTTCGATGATATTTTGGTGTACAGTATTGACCTTCCTCAACATCTTAACCACTTGAGTACCCTCTTCCAAACCCTAAGGAAAGCCAAGTTGTTTGGAAACTTGAGCAAGTGTTCCTTTGCGCAAGAAAAGGTCTATTTTCTGGGATTTGTGATTTCCAAAGATGGAATGGAAGCTGACGTGGATAAGATCAAGGCCATTAAGGATTGGCCCATACCAAACTCCATAACTGAAGTACGTAGCTTCCATGGATTAGCCTCATTTTATCGGAGGTTTATCAAAGATTTTAGTTCAATAGCTGCCCCACTTACGGATTGCACCAAGAAAGGGAAAGAGTTTACTTGGACCCCTTCTTGCCAAAAGAGCTTTGAACTTATCAAGCAAAGTTTATGTCATTCTCCCGTACTTGCTCTTCCTGACTTCAACAAAGTTTTTGAAGTTAAAAGTGATGCATCAGGAGTTGGCATTGGAGCAGTACTCATGCAAGACCACCGACCCATCGCATTCTTTAGCAAAAAGATGAAAGGAGCTGTGCTGAATTATTCCACCTATGATAAGGAATTCTACGCCGTTATACGAGCATTAGAGCACTAGCAGCATTACCTCTTGTCGAAAGAATTTGTAATAAATACTGACCATCAAGCTTTACGACACATTAAGAGTCAGCATAAGTTGAACAAGCGGCATGCGAAATGGGTAGAATTTTTGGAAAGATTCCCATACACATTGAAATATCTTAAGGGCGAGAACAATGTAGTCGCCGATGCCCTTTCGAGGAAGCGCATTCTTCTTACCGAATTGGGGACTAGATTTTTTGGATTTGAATGGATTAAGCATAACTATGAATCTGACCCGACTTTGGTTTTATTTACGCCAAGTGCAAGGAAAAGGCTGAAGGAGATTACCGGCTTATGGATGACTATTTATTGAAAGCAGGAAAATTGTGCGTTCCCCACGGAAGTTTAAGACGATGTATTGTTAAAGAAGCCCATTGTGGAGGATTAGCAAGTCATAAGGAACATTTCTATTGGCCACATATGAAGAGAGATGTGCATCGCTTAGTGGAAGCATGCAAAAAGCCAAAAGTAAGGTTCTACCACATGGCTTGTATATGCCTTTACCCATTCCCTCGCACCCTTGGATTGACGTTAGTATGGATTTTGTGTTGGGATTGCCACGAACTGCTCGTAATAAGGATTCGATCATGGTAGTTGTAGATCGTTTCTCAAAGATGGCACATTTCATTCCTTGTGCAAAAATCGATGACGCCTTTGCAATAGCAGAATTATTTTTTGGAGAGATTGTTCGCCTACACGGGATACCACATTCCATAGTGTCGGACCGGGACACTAAGTTTTTGAGCTCCTTCTGGAAGACGCTGTGGAAGAAGTTGGGGACTAAGTTCTGTTTTAGCACATCTTTCCATCCCCAAACTGATGGACAAACGGAAGTTGTTAATAGGACCTTAGACACCCTTTTACGATCTATTGTAGGTAAGAAACTATCCAGTTGGGACGTAGTCCTCCCCGGATTAGAATTTTCTTACAATCGCACCCTTCATTCCACTACTGAGCAAACGCCCTTTGAGGTTGCCTATGGGTTTAATCCATGTACACCGTTGGACCTTGTTCCCTTACCATTTAATGAACTGGCCAATCCATCAGGAGTGAGCAAGGCTGAACAGATCAAGAAATTACACGAAAGTGTGCGTCGAGCCATCGAAAAGAGAAATGCGAGCATGGCTAAGCGAGTAAACAAAGGTCGAAAAGAAGTTGTCTTTAAAGAAGGAGATTTGGTTTGGTTGCACTTACGCAAAGAGAGATTCCCCGACAAAAGGAAATCTAACTACTCCCGAGAGCGGATGGACCATTCAAGGTGTTGGAGCGAATAAATAACAACGCTTATAAGATTGAGTTGCCGGGTGACTATGGAGTATCAGCCACTTTCAACGTCATGGACCTATCACCCTATAAAAGTGATGTAGAAAACTCCGAGGGGCCCGAACTAAAGGATTTGAGGTCAAATCCTCAACAACTTGGGGAGGATGATGTGCCCCATAGGCTAATTACACGGTCTCAAACCCAAGGTCATAATTTATCTAATTTATGCACTTACACTCTTGTCTCTTTTGCAAGTAATGGATTGTGTGGAGGCTTGGAGAACACCTTGGGAGACTTGAAGTGGGAATCCAAAGCTACGGATGTGGACCAACCAACACACTTAATCACTTGGAAATTCAAGTAAGGAGACCAATTTGCTCACATGGGAATTTGTCTTCCCGAGCCTTAATTGTAACCTTTTATTTCAAACTTATTTTGAGGCAAACATTGGCCTTCTTGTTAAACTTTATTATAAGCATGCATATTAGGCATTTAGGGTTAGATGAATGATAAGTTAGATGATGGAATGGAAGTGGTTCAAAGCAAGTGCATGGAGTGCATGGAAGAGGAGGAATGGGCCTTAAGGAAAAGATATCCATTTTGGCCCAACCTTGAGTGGAGGGGACCACTACCCTTTATCCAAACCATGGGCTGCCACTTGAGGGATTCTTAGAGGTTCTCCAATCAACACAAGGCCAAGGATTGATGACATGGTTATCACACAACCATTGGATCAAGAAAACCAAACTCATCTCGTCCATCCAAGCTATCTTCAAGATCCAACGGTTACACCATTTTGAAGACCACTTTTTGAATCACATCCAAGCCATCCATAGGTCTATAAAAGCATGGTAATTGGTGATTGTAAGTTTTTTGGACTGATTTTAAGGAGCATGCACGGATTTCCCTTCCATGGTTGAAGGAGTTTGAAGAAACCAACAAGGTTTGCTCGGTTTGCACAAAACCGAGGGGTTGCGCCCCCACCACTCCCTTCTTGCTTGGTAGCTTGCAAGGGTTATATAGCCATCTTCTTCTCCATCTCCTTGGGAGTGGAAAACAGCAAGAAGTGGCCCCAAACCGTGTTCAAGAGTCGAGTTGTCTTCCTTGGAAGCAACTATTGCCAAAGGCTTCAAAATATTACCTATTGGCCGATTTCTTGAAGTTTTGCATATCTTTTCCATCTCAATGAATCAGGACCACGCCTTCCACTATCACACACCTCACTCACTCCACTAACATCATATAAAGTTTCGTTTTCATCTAAGCACATTTGGTCATTCAAGTTCATCTTGCAATTTGTGTTCTTCTCGGCCATTTCTTGCCAATCCGAGGAGCTAACGATCCCCTCTAAGCTCTAAACGTTTTCTTGCAGGTTAGGGTTATATCAGCTGATCTTATTATTATGGATATAATGGGATTTGATGTAATCCTGAAAATAGATTGGTTGTTTAAGCACTATGTCACAATAGATTGTAGGACTGGAATAGTTAGCTTTCAACCCCCTGGTGGTTTGAACCATACCTTTCGAGCTTTGAAGAAGAGTAAGAAAATGTCTGTTATGACCTCAGTTAATGCTAGACCTTCCCCATGCGGGGAGTATTTGTGCTTTTTGGCTAGTGTTTTAGACACACAACTAGTAGGAAAATCGAGTCCTCAAAATGTCTTGATTGTCCAAGACTTTTTAGAAGTATTTCTAGATGACCTTCTTGGCTTGCCGCCAGATAGGGAAATTGAATTTGTTGTAGATGTTTACCCAGGCGCTGAGCCTGTATCTAAGAACTCCTATAGATTAGCACCTACGGAGCTTAAGGAATTAAAGAAACAGTTGGAGGAATTATTGGATAAAGGGTTCATATGCTCAAGCTTTTCACCGTGGGGTGCACCAGTTCTTTTTGTCAAAAAGAAGGATGGATCAATGCGTATGTGCGTTGATTATCGGGAATTGAATAAGTTAATCGTCAAGAACAAGTATCTATTGCAAAGGATTGATGATTTATTCGACCAGCTTAATGGTGCACGAGTTTTCTCTAAGATTGTAACGCCCCGAGTCTTCTGAACCTGGTTTGTTACACAAAACTTACGTATGACCCGGAAACTCCGGTTCAAATTTGAAATTTTGCTCGAAGGTCGTAATTTGACATTTTCTAAAACCTCAACATTTAAGAACTTGCAGCGGAAATCATTTGAGTAAAAATAGAGTTAAATAAAACTATTGAACAATGCTTGAATAATCAGTTGGAAAATTAAGGAATAATCGGTCGAGAAGGAATAAAAGTTTAAATCGCAAGAAAATACTTCTTAAGATTCAAAAGTCAAATGCATCATCCGCTGAACAAGGTCAACAAAAAGGGGCTGAAGCAGAAAATGGAAGACATCATCCGGTGGCAAAACGACAAAGTATTCTCTACATCATCTGGTAGATTCACACCCGACATCCACCGGTCACTAAACGACAAAAGACTTTTCATATCATCCGGTAGATTTACACACGACATCCACCGGTCACTAAACGACAAAAGACTTTCTACATCTTCCGATGACGTCAGCCAAATGATTTCCTTCATCCGATCGACTTTGTTCTACATCCACCGGTGACTAAACAAGAAAATGCCCTCTACATCTTCCGATGACGTCAGCACGCATCTGCCGATGAGTTTACTGAGACACCATCCGATAGACTTAAACCTACACCTTCCGATTGAGTAAACTGCATACGCCGATCACTAAACGACAAACTCTCTACTTATATCTTCCGATAGACACATAACTATAACTCGACATCTACCGATAGACTTCATCTACCGATAGTGAACAAAACAACATCTTCCGATAAAGCAAACTACATATACCGATCACTAAACGACAAATTTCGTTCTATATCATCCGATGGCTTCCACTGAAGACACTTCCGATAGACAACAGAGCAACAACTCAACCTACAGAAAAGAACTTACTCACTTCACTGAAACCATTCAAAAACATTTCAAACCATTACATTACTAAAATCCAGTGGGTACCAACATTAAATCCCAACAAAATTCTATAAATAGGAAAAATCTCGAAATTGTATTCAAAACATTGTAGGAACAAAACAACATCTTCCGATAAAGCAAACTACATATACCGATCACTAAACGACAAATTCGTCTATATCATCCGATGGCTTCCACTGAAGACACTTCCGATAGACAACAGAGCAACAACTCAACCTACAGAAAAGAACTTACTCACTTCACTGAAACCATTCAAAACATTTCAAACCATTACATTACTAAATCCAGTGGGTACCCAACATTAATTCCAACAGAATTCTATAAATAGGAAAAATCTCGAAATTGTATTCAAAACATTGAAATCACTACTGTAATGAAAATTTAACATACTTAAATTGAAACACTGTCAACTAAACTTCACACCAACAGACATCAGTTAATCCGCCTCATCAGTATACCAGTTCGAGATAGAGAAGTGCTCCTCCAACCCCATCTATTCGTCAGTAAACTCAGGGAATTCACCTGCAGTATCCTCAACACCTACATCACAAAACTCATCTATTAGCCTAATGCTAAGTAAGTAAAGCAGTAATGAAATGCATTGCTGAAACATAAATTCCTAAACATGCAATTTCTACTTTCTCATCTCAGTTGCATACACATACGTTCATAAACTGATCTGATCCCTTGGTTCCCTTGGGAGTGGGATCAATTCTCCCAATGTCATACATCCTCTACTCGATTAAGGGGCGGATGAATTCCCTTAATAGCTGATCTGATCCCTTGGTTCCCTTGGGAGTGGGATCAATTCTCTCAATGTCATACATCCTCTACTCGATTAAGGGGCGGATGAATTCCCTTAATAGTTTGTCTGTCACATTCAGTTCATACCTTACCATTCTTACATGGAAATTCATTTTCGTAATCTTTCAAAAACATGATGCATGACATGAAAAAATCATTCACAAGATGCATAACCCTACTGTTTTGTGATGTAGGCCCGAAGGCACATGCATACTTTACTTACCTGGCTCTCCTGGAAATGCTCGGTTATAACTACTCCAGATGCTCGCTCACCTAAGGTCATGACAGTAGATTAATCCAACTCTTACTAAACCTTACCAAAAATCAATAATATGTTTGAGGAAATCGATTTGAAACTCTGCTACCCGTGCATTCCCATTTATCACCAAAAACCTGAACCCACCCTTAATCACAGAAACCTCGAAATCTTCACATTGTATTCTCTCAGTAAACTAATCGCTAAAATGCAAGAAAACAAGACTTACCTAGGTTGAAGGAGAATCGGGCGAGAGAATTGCCTAGAGAGTTCTACTATTCGAGCTGAAAACCGAAAGAGGGAAATAGGGAATAGTGGCGGCTACTCTCACTGGACTTTTCCTTCAATAGGTTATCCACTATGTAAAATTCTAATTACCATCATGCCCTCGCCTGATCATTTATTAACCTAATCAATAACTCCCCAAACCCTTCTATAAAAGTACATCATTAATAATAAATTAAATTTTGGTTCAATGGAACCGGGTGCTACAAAGATTGACCTTAGGTCCAATTATTACCAATTGAAAGTCAAATCAGAAGATATTCCTAAGACTGCCTTTCGCACAAGGTATGGACATTATGAGTTTTTGGCTATATCTTTTGGACTGACAAATACACCAGTAGCATTCATGGATCTTATGAATAGGGTGTTTCATGAGTATTTGGATAAGTTTGTCATAGTATTTATTAATGATATACTAATCTATTCACGTACTAAGGAGGAGCATACAAGACATTTGAACCTGGTATTGGGAGTACTAAGGCAACATCAACTTTATGCTAAGTTTTCCAAGTGTGAGTTTTGGTTGGACAGAGTTCACTTTCTTGGTCATGTGATCTCGGGTGATGGGATATATGTTAATCCAGCCAAGGTTCAAGTAGTTAAGGAGTGGCCCCAACCGAAGAATGCCATTGATATTCGGAGTTTCCTTGGATTAGCAGGATATTACAGGAAATTTATTGAAGGATTCTCGAAGATTGTAACACCCCTCACTCGGTTAACAAGGAAAAACATTAAGTATGCTTGGACAGAGGAATGTGAAACCAGTTTCCAGACTTTGAAACTGAAATTGACCAATGCCCCTATATTGATACTACCCGATGAGAATGAAAAGTTTAGCATTTATTGTGATGCTTCCAAGGTTGGTCTTTGTTGTGTGTTGATGCAAGATGGAAAAGTAATAGTCTATGCTTCTAGACAGTTGAAAATATAGGAGAAGAATTACCCTACACACGACTTAGAATTAGCTGCAGTAGTTTTTGTACTAAAGATTTGGAGGCATTACTTGTATGGACAATCTTGTGAGATATTTTCGGACCATAAAAGTCTGAAGTATATTTTCACACAGAAAGAATTAATATGAGGCAACGTAGATAGTTGGAGTTTGTCAAGGACTATGACATTGTGATTAAATACCATCCCGGCAAGGCGAATGTAGTGGCTGATGCATTGAGTAGAGTGACGACTTTAGCCTCTGCATTGATTCTTGACATACCATTAACCTTAGAGACTGAATTACAAGGATTTAACCTTGAGGTAGTGTCCAGTGTGTCAGCTATGCTTTCTGCCATTTCCTTGAGGCCTACTATTTTGGAGAAAATAAAGAAATTTCAGGTGGATGATGTGGAATGCGATAAGTATAGGTCATTTGTGAATTTTACTGATAAGTCGGATTTTAACCATTTTGTTGATGGAATTCTCAAGTTTCGAAATAGATGGTTTGTTCCGGCCAATAAAGAATTCCGAGAAGAGATCCTTTAAGAAGCTCATTCTTCTAGATTCTCTATTCATCCTGGAAGTACAAAAATGTACAGAGACCTTAAGCAACATTATTGGTGGCCAAGTATGAAAAGAAATGTGGCAGAGTATGTAGGATCGTGTCTTGTTTGCCAGTGGGTTAAAGCTGAACATCAGAGACCTGCAGGAACATTACAACCTTTGCCAGTTCCCGAATGGAAATGGGAGCAAATAACGATGGATTTTGTGGTAGCATTGCCTAGGACAACGAGAGGACATGATGCAATTTGGGTCATTGTGGATCGTCTAACCAAATATGCCCATTTTCTGCCTATAAAGATAACATACTCGATGGATCAACTTGCTGACTTGTATGTGCATGAGGTTGTTAGACTGCATGGAGTTCCAAGGACTATAGTTTCAGACCGAGACTCTAGATTTACATCTAAGTTCTGGAAGAGTTTACACAAGGCTATGGGTACGCAACTTAATTTCAGTACAGCTTTTCACCCTCAAACAGATGGAAAATCTGAGAGAACTATTCAGACCTTAGAAGATATGCTTCGTGCATGCATATTAGATTTTCAAGGATCTTGAAGTAAATATTTATCATTGGTGGAGTTTTCTTATAATAACAGTTTTCAGGCAACTATCGGTATGGCACCGTATGAAGCATTGTATGGACGAAAATGTAGATCTCCCTTGTACTGGGATGAAGTTGGTGAAGCACGTTTGATTGGTCCTGACATTGTGCAACAGACCATGGAGAAGATTTCCCTCATCCGACAGAGAATCTTGGCAGCTCAGAGTCGACAGAAGAGTTATGCTGATCGTAGACGTAAAGAATTGGAGTTTGAGGTAGGTAATGAAGTTTTTCTTAAGGTATCACCACCAAAGGAGTTGTGAGATTTGGAAAGAGAGGCAAGTTGAACCCCAGATATATTGGACCTTTTTCGATCATGAAAAGGATTGGAAAGACAGCATATGAGTTACAATTGCCAGCATCTATGGAAGGGATTCACAATGTGTTCCATGTTTCGATGCTAAAGAAGTGCTTGAGGGATCCATCTCAGATTTTGGAACAGCAGAGTACTAAAGTTCATCCCACTCTTAATTATGTGGAGAAACCAGTAAGGATCCTATACTATGATGTGAAGGCGTTGCGCAACAAAGAATTTCCACTGGTAAAAGTCTTATGGCATAACCAGAACATAGAGGAGACAACCTGGGAGCGCCAACAGGATATGATGGACCAATATCCAGAATTATTCAGGTAACGAATTTTGAGGACAAAATTCTTTTAAGGAGGGTAGATTGTAACACCCGGTTTCATTGAACCAATTTACTTAACCAACTTGTAATGTATGTTTTATGGATAAAATTGGGAGAATTAGTGATTAGGTTAATAAATGACTAAGTAATGGCATAATGGTAAATAGATAATTATAGTGATAACCTATTTAAGGAAAGAGGTTTTGTGATTAATGCACTGTAGCCGCCACTATTTTCCATACTCTCTCTCTCTGTATTCAGCTCAACCTCAGCAGAGCTCTCCAGGCGATTCCCTCTCCGATTTTTCTCCAAACTAGGTGAGTCTACTTCGATTTCGTGTTACATTGTAACTAGTGATGGTAGAGAGGAGTTTAGATGTGAGCTTTGGTGAATGCTGTAGGTGAGAGTTAGTTTTGGTTTTGTGGTGAATCAGGAATGCACTATGTATTGGCATGGTAAGAAATGAACAGATTGTAACAGATAAACTATTAAGGGAACTAATTCGCCCCTTAACTTATGAAGGGATTTATGACTTTGAGAAGATTGATCCACTTCCCAATGGAATAGAAGGATCAGATAAACTATTAAGGGAACTAATCCGCCCATTAACTTATGAAGGGATGTATGACTTTGGGAAAATTGATCAAACTCCCAATGGAACCGAGGGATCAGAACAGTGAAAGAATGTAAATGCAACTGAGATGTGAAAGTAGAAACTGCATGATTAAGATTTATGTTTTAGCAATTTATTTCATTATTGCTTTACTTATTTAGCATTAGGCTAATAGATGAGTTTTGTAATGTAGGTGAAGAAGCCTCAGAAGGTGTGTTCTCTGAGCATGTTGAGGACTAGGCTGGTTGGGGGAGCACGTTCATGTCTCGACCTGGTGGACTGATGAGGCGGTTTAACTGATGTTAGTAGATGTGAAAGTTAGTTGACAATGGTTCAGTTTAAGCATGTTGAGAATGTTAGTGGTAGTAGCAGTTTGATGACCCGAATGTGAACGTATGTGTACGACTGCGGGGCAAACCTCGGGTTGCGGGGCAAACCTCGGGACCTAAGCCGAGTGTAGGCGAATCCCGGACTCGAGTATAGGCAAATCCCGGGTTGTAAAGAGGGGGTTGTCACAATCCCACATCGCTTGGGGAAGTACATGAAAATGAAACATATGTAAGAGATCCCTCCCATGATAGCAAGACGCGTTTTGGAGCACAATTGGCAACGGATCCCATAAGAACTCCGAAGTTAAAAGTGCTTCGGCGAGAGCAATCTCAGGTTGGGTGACCTTCCGGGAAGTTCTCGCCAAACAAAGCCGTGAGGGGAGGATATTGTGCTACGGCCCAATCTCCAGAGCGGACAATATCTTGCTGGGAAACGGGGTCGTTACAAGCAGTTTAATGTTTCTTTTATTTATATGGTCTGGTACTTTTTCTGATGTGAAAACACGATTTTGTTTTAGCCGTAGTTTACTATTCTGGATTTTTGGAAGTTGTGGATTATGTTGTTTTGAAGGATTTCAGTAAAATGCACTCGTTCTTTTAGTAGCCGGAGCTGTTCTTTATTTAGAGTGAAAATGGTTCGTATACTGCTCTGTTGCCTATTGGTGAAAATTGGGTACTTCTTTCTATCGGTGGATGTAGTCCATCAGTAGATATTGAAGTTTAGTCTATCAGTGGATGTAGTCCATCGGTAGATGTTGAAGTTTAGTTTATTGGTAGATGATGAGTTGTTCAATTTTTGAGTTAATGAGTCACGTGGGTTAGTTTAGTAAAGTCACGTGATTAGTGGAAGAAGGCGTTTATTTCTACTTCTACCACTGAGTCTAAGTGGTTTCTGCTTTTTCCGTTGGTATTGTTCAGCGGAAGATGTGAATGGAATTTTGTCGTTTTGCTATCGGTAGATGTGAGTAGCCGACGTGTCGTCGACAGGTGTGAGCGGTAGATGCGTGAAAGTCGACGTGTCGTTCGGCTGATGCGAGCGGTGGATGTTGGAAGCAGAAGATGCCTTTTGTTTCTGCTTCTACCGCTGACACTGTTCAGCTGTAGATGTTGTTTGTATCCAGATCATCCGCTGATACTGTTTAGTTCAGTTTCGTTTCTCTCAGCCAAACGTTTTAACATATTGTTTATTTTATAAATGTTGTTTATACAAAAAAGTTTTCTGCTACAAGATTTGAAGATTTAAAGACTTAATCTTTATCGTTGAGTGAAATTTTAAAATTTTCCTTAAAAATTTCTTAGTCTTGTTCTATGTCATGAGTAGCGAACCGGGTTCAGAAAACTCGGGGCATTACATCAATATAGTGAAATCATTTTTTCTCTTATGACAACCTCTTTTCTCTTGCTCTCTCTTCTTTCCTTGCTGACATTTCATCATCTTCTTCCTTAACCAAATTCCAAACAACTTGAACCCCTAATCATGCTGTTATTCAACGATATACAGCCCAAAGCTCCAAGTCAAAGCCAGAGAAAATTCCATTGATTTTGTATTACATCGTCCTCTACATGCAGATCAGAGCTCCAATGGCCAATGGAAATAAGGAGTAACCTAAAAGACTTAAGACTTCGGATGAAAATTATATGTCCATCCTGAAAAGATTTAAGCATATATTGTCTTTATTAGCTCAACTTTTGTACAATCACAGCAACATGTTTTTGTAAATGCTTGGCAAATTTTCATAGGGCCAACAAATAGACCATTTGATTACATGTTACGTCTTGGTGTGATTAGGGTACTATATTAATTTATTTTTTCATTGAAGGCAATCGTCACATAATGAAATAAGTCGAGGTTGCGAAAAATTAAAATCTAATATGACGGCCTTTATTACCTAAATAATGTTACATTTACTCATTTATTATATTCTCTTAAAATATGTGATGACATGTCAAACAATCATTGATATATTTAATGTAATAAATTTAACTATTTATAATTTATTACATTTATTGTACATAAACTACATAAATCATTGTTTGACAAGTCAATAAGTATTTTAAGTATTTTTAAATATAACATTATTCACATTATTCTGGATCTTGACCTACTCTTATTACCTAAGTCGATATAGAATCACATTATTCTAGACCTAGATCTATTTTCTCCATTTGGACAACAAGTTGGCATCCATTGAGAAAGACTAGAGAGCAGGGAAAAGACTGTGGTGAATCGAAGGCATGGTAGACAACAATGAACATTACAGGGAAGTTGATATTTGTAACCTTTTTAAGGTATTTTGATTGAAACATTGAAAATATGCAAATTTTGATTTAGTATGACTTAGAAACTCAAAAATTAGTCAAGGCGGTGTTGAAGCAGCCTTAGATGAGTTCTAAACCACAAGGAAATTGAAAGATCCGTGAAGATAAGTTAATTTTGTGCTAAATTTTGATGTTTTTACTCGTTTTTTGATAACTAAGCAAAAAACCACTTTCAAATATGTCAAACACAAAAATTGTTAATATTAATATTAATAATCTTTACACAAAATGGAATTGCAATATTTTGGATTGAGTTAAATGCTACTTGGCATTGAGAAATTAAATGAAATTAATGATTTTCTAGAAATATGAGAGAGATCGAGGACTTAGCACCGAGTTTCGAGCAACCTTACATTTTCAAGGAACACTGGGGCATTAATGAACTTTATGTTGCGTCACTAGGTCCATTTTCAAAATATATAGGTTTACGACATGCGTTTCACTTGTCACAACCTGGAAGTGGGTCCAATATAATGCCTGGTCTGGCGATCCGATCACCTAGTCCAAGGCTTGGTTCGAAGCAGAAGACTTTAATACAATCAAAACCTAAATATCCACACAATAATTACAAATATAATAGTGTGATAATGAAATAGCAGTTTAGTAAGTTCCAAACAACCAAATCAAAATAATTTAATCGTTTACAGACCCAAAGTAAAACAAAGTTATCGCCAATGAAGGGAGTAACTTCTACGAACTTCAGTTACTCATTGCTCTTGTTCTTTTTTGGAAAATGAGAGGATCGTTTGGGGCGAGTGACTAACTTAGTACGAATGCTATACTAAATCTAATGCATGTAAAAATCATTTGGCCTTTTCATTTCAAAACATGATAAGGTAAAAAATGGTTTTTAAAACATTGCTTCATGAAAACTCATTTTTATTGTCGTATACATAATACATCATCATCGTACTTTCATAATGAAAATCACCTCAGTAAAAATACCCCTCTAGCACACTAGCATAGAAAGGTGAAGATCCAAAGGTCTATCAACGTTACCCTTGGTGGTCGGCGAGCAAACTCTGCGATAACACCTGTAACACTGGAGATTTTCTGTCCATGAAATCGTCCCTAAAACATTATGTACAAATACTTTATTAAAATAAAGTATAATTTTGATTAGTTTTTTTGAAATAATGAGTAATTGATGAAAATAACAAAAATGACTTCAAACGATGAGAGGAGGAAAAGATGCGGGTGAAACTTGAATTAAGTAAAGATGAGGGAGATTAAATCGAATTAAGGGAAGTTTAAACCTATTTTAAACACTTTCTTTCTTCTTCTTCTTCTTCCTCACGATACTGCTTTCTCTCCCTCCATTGGCGACGGCTACTTCTTGGTTAAAGCTCCGTTTGTGATGCTTTAAGGTAAGATTACTTTGAGTTATACGTTATAGAGGTTAGATAAGGAGTAATTTGAGTTTGAATGGGTTTTTGAAGTGGGTTTTGGTGAATTTCAAAAATCGGAAATTTCTCCCTCCCTGAATTGATGTTTATCCTTGATTTAAGCTTATCTAATGATTTAATCAAGGAGTAAATGAATAGAAATGCACGTTTGAAAGAAAAATAGGAATTTATTTAAGGAAAATCGGTGGAAAACAGGGCAGTCCGCAATTTTGGAATTCTGGCCTATTTCCTGTTTTCTTTTTATAAACGGTTGATTCTATGCTAAACTAGACATTATAAGGTTTTCTTAGCATCTTGAATCATCAAAAATGGATAAAAATTGATTAAGTTATGCAATTTTGAAACTTATGTGCAAAAACTGGAAAAAATTCCAGCGGGCAGTTCGGTTTTGATTTTTATGCCCTTGATTCTGTTTCGTTTTAGATAAATGGTTGATTCTATGTTAAAATAGACATAATGAGGAGTTCAAAACATGTTGAATCGTTCAAAACGGATAAAAGTTGAGTAAGTTATGGACGTTTGAAGTTGAACCAATTTTTAAGGCAAAATCCGAGTTTTGAATAGAGTTTTGGAATGAACTGTGAGTTATTTGAATGGTTGTTTTGAACTATTAAATTGGTCACTTAGTTCTATAGTTTCTGAAATTTAATTTCATGCCCAGATGTTTCTTTATTCAAATCGTGGCGTATTGATGAATTCAATGCACGTGTTTAGGTTCTAGAAACTTCAAGGAAAGCACTCAATGTTTGCTAATTCGACGGACCTCAGGTAAGTTCGTATGCATGTGTTTGGCTTTTAAGACCTACATCACAGAGGTACTAGGCTTTTATGTTTTACGGGTTATGTTGACGATTAGATACCTGTCTACTATTTATGTTATGTTTATGCACAATGTATGTTCATGTATCACGTTTTTCAAGAAAGTCATGCAAAACATTTTATGCACATATTTTGAAGTAAGAAAGATAAAAATGTAAATGTAAAGTACGGTTAAATGTGGGACGGAGACTGACATATATGTTCTTGTCCTTCTCTATGACTTATGTAAAGTCGTCCTCGTCGCGAATAATATGTTATTTTATTCTTCCATGGGACAAGGAAAAATTACTAACCCACGTCATGTACGTAATGTCTCCCACTCCCCTATAAGCCTCACTTAACCAACATGTTCACTTTAACGTAAATGTAATGTATGTACATGTTTTGAAATGTTCATGCATAGCACGTGCATTTCACTGCATTGTATGATCTTACTGAGCTTTAGGCTCATTAGTTAAACTCTGTGATGTAGATACGGATCGTATAGATGAGAACTCAGAGCCTCAGGCTGATGTATAGGTGCGGTTGATGGGAAGAGCTTGCGGGGTTGGTACTAGCTCAAGTGGTACTCCTCACTTGTAGCCCATGTACTAGTCCCTGAGGTCTTGGGTTCGAGTGGGGAGGGAGGTAAAAACTCCCTTCAAGGGGGGAGAAGATTGTGAGTACACATGGGACAATCTTCGGGAAACCACATGACAGGGCCCTGTGTGAGCCGGGACTACACGGCCTGGCCTATCGAGGGGTTGGGTCATTACAAAAAAAGTGCCTTTTTTGTAACGACCAAACCCCCCGATGGGCCAGGCCGTGCAGTGCCCCCTGATGGACTCGCTGCCACGTGGTTTCCCGAAGGCACTAGCTCAAGTGGTACTCCTCACTTATAGCCCAGGTACTAGTCCCTGAGGTCTTGGGTTCGAGTGGGGGGAAAGGCAAAAACTCCCTTTAGGGAAGAAGAAGATCGTGAGTACACGTGGGATGGCCTTCGAGAAACCACGTGGCAGCGGGCCAATCTGGGGGTTGTGTCGTTACATGTTGTGGTAGTCATACGAATTTTGACCCGTGGGTGAAGTCTTAAGGTTTATGTTTATGTTTGTTTAAATTCTTTTGGGATATGATGTATAGTTCGTCTTTTTGGATTTGGAAGAAAATACTGGAATTGCTTTGGATTTTATTTTGTCTAAAGGATATGTCCGGTATTTAGAGCCCACCATGCGTTTTGTTTTTAAAATTTCCGCTGCGTGTTTTCTACTCAATTTTCTTACAAACTATAAGATGGAAGTTTTGGAAAGTTTTCAAGTGGATGTTAAGGTACGTGTAAATATTGTAAGTCTTTTGGATGTGTAGATAGTTTAGGATTAGAGAAAATATTGGAAATGTTTTGGGGTTTATATTCTGTATGGATATGTTTGGCTTTTTGAGTCATCCATGCAGTTTATTTTCGTCAATTTCGCTACGCTTTCGTATACGCTGTCGAGTCGTATTTTTGGGGTTTTGAAGTATTTTATGTTTGGAGAGGCTTGGGAAAAGTTTTAGGTAAGTTTGATGTGAAGTATAGGTGAAAGAATTGGAGAAAAGATGAAAAGTGGAAAAAATGAGAAATTTTGAAATATGAACAGTACTGTAGCAGTACTGTTCATTCCGCAAAAATCAGAGGATTAGCCAATCGATTGGCTATTGTAGTAGATCAATCAGCACAATACTGTAGCAGTACTGTTCATTCAAAAAAAAAAAATAGTTTTTGCCATTTTGCTTCAACGTTTCAATTTTGGTTTCAAACAAAGGGTTTTCACGAAATTCCACGTATTTTAAAAGGTATGAATGTACTAGAAATCGATTTAAAGTTTTCAATAAAAGTCAAAAAAAAAAAATTTACGTGAAAAAGTCTGGTATGTCATGTTTCGTGGCGGCCTACGAGGGTCGTTACAGTACTGGTATCAAAGAACCCGGGTTTTAAAAGCAGTTTTGTAGACTGTCTGACTGCGCAATCCGCCACGTGAGATTGCTCCATCAATTGTAAGTGTTTAAGTTTCAGTACAAGTTTTTGTTTATTCAATAAATTTTATTATCATATATATAAGATTTTCTTAGAATGGTGAGAAGACGACACAGAGAAGCTAACGAGAGGTATTTTAGTATCCGCCAATGGACGGAGCTTGTTGATCGTCAATCCCGATAATTTGAAATATTCATGATCGGTAGAGATTTTGGAAATTCGAGCTCGAGCACTTCATAGGACCAAAGTGGTAAAAAAATTAGACGACTTTGACCTTCAACATTTGATGGACGATTTACGGATCCGGTCCACGCCGAGGAGTGAATTCAAACGATGGGAGATTTGTTTGACCTTGCTAAGGTGAAGGACGTAGAGAAGGTCTCTTATGTCGCATTGCATCTCAACCGTGACGCGGAACTTTGGTGGGACACCGTCAAGACCACGACTAACGTGGGGGAAATTTTGTGGGAACCATTCAAAAAATTATTTTGTGAAGAATACTTTTACAATGCTGTGTGGGAAAATACGATATCTGAATTTACCCAGCTTTGACAGATAGGTTCAGTAGCAGAATATGTTAGAAAATTCGAGGCGCTAACTCATTTTGTAAGCCATCTAGTGAGGGAGAATGAAAGTAAAATCTATCATTTTGTGCAAGGATTAAAGCAAGAAATTTATAGAGGTGTGAAGATATCTGGAGCTTAGGACATATCATATGCGGAAGTGGTTGTCAAAGCTTTTGATGTAGAAAAAATAGAACTTAAAAATAAAAATCAATAGGAGTTCATTGAGAGGTTCATTAGGGGATTTCAGTCACACCAAGTAGAAAAAGGGCAACGACCAATGAGGGGAGTAAAGAGGATTGACAATGAAGAAATTGAATGAAGTCGACTGAAGCGCGCACAAGGGCCTCCGCATAATCATCAATGCCCATGGTGTAATAAGAATCATTACGGCAAGTGTAAAGCTGGTTCGGGTCGATGTTTTAAATGTAATGAATTAGGTCATATCGCCTATAACTGCCCAAGATGGAATAGAGACCCTACAAGAGTTACACTGGAAGTTGCAGCTCGCAGCGAACCCAATGGTACCAAACAACCAGCAGGAAAATCAGGTACAACTTTATAGTAGAAGTTAACAAAATAAAGAACATTAGAATAGAGGTGTAGTTTAGAGTAAGGATTTAAAGGTAATGTTCGTATAATAGATAGAAGTAGACTTCAAAATAGAGAGGTTAGAGAATATTAGGATGGTGAGATAAATTTTATAATATAAGGATGTGAGTAGGAAGGGTTATTAGATGAATCTTCGTGAGAAGACAAAGAAAATGTCTGGGACATAACTGGAATGAGCAAAAAGGATAAGGATTTATTGGTAAGTCTAAGAAGAAACTTTAAGGATTCCTCAGACACGAGTAGCTGTATTAAAGATAAGGGAATTAGGGGAATGATTTATTTACCAATAGGTAAACGAATGAAGGAACTCAATATACGGATGGTATAGGTTGAGAAAAATTTGAATATGGCGGTATGCCGTAGGATTTAGCTCAGGAATCCAAGATCTTATTCTAGCTACGCGTTGACAAGCACTTGATTATGTTGGAGATGGCTTGACAACATAAGGATAATATTAGGAATTAGTTGAGAAATTTTAGAAAAGCTTCACTGCCATGTGCTAAGTGTAGTTTTATTTGGAAAAAATCGGATTGGGGAAAACCACGGTTCAAATGGTTTGTGGTCAAGGAGCTATAGCATCGAAGAGGGATTGGATAATTTTTAGGGTTGATAGTATAATGAAGTTAACCAAGGGTAAGGGGTCAATGAATAGTAGAGTGTAGAAACATTAATTTAGGAACGATTTAAAGCGGGGGATTGGTTAGAAACTTATGAACCGGATTGAGATATTAAAGATGAGATGAAATTTTGAGGATGTCTCGACAATATAGTTGTGAAACATAACAATGAGAACGTAACTAATTACTAGAAAAATGAGAACTCAAGGATTATTGAACTTTAGACTTTGGCCAAAGTAACATTAAGAAGCTTAAATATAATTTTGGTTAAGAGGGAAATTATAAAGTCGCTAATTTTGGAAAAAAAAAAGAGGTTTTGAATTATTTGGTAAATTGTTAAAGATGGATGCGGGAGCTGATTGACTTGAAGTGATAAATTAGGTAGATATTCATATTAACTATGGCTCTAGGAAATGAGTATCACATTGGAAGATAAGTCAAGAAAGAAAAAGTTTAGTGGAATTGAGAGTAACCAGTAAGTAGGGGAAGTGTTAAGTTCTTCGTGATAGAGACACATCGAAGTGACTAGGGACAGGAAGATTAATGAAAGTGGTATTGGGATGAGCAATTATGAAACCCACAATTGAACTGTTATCGAAATTGCTGGGCTACCCAAGGGAGTATGCGATTCAGGATTTTATTGATGGGATAGTTGATGCGAAATCATTACTAGGAGAAATGTAGAATTGGGGTGTAGTACGTTATGACTACCGTCAGAATCGATGAACTTAAGCGTGAGATATAGATTATAACTCGAGAATTGTTTAATCTTAAGCAATCACTATTCCATATGATGTTAAGAAGCTTAGGTACAATTATTATCTAACGATGTAGTTAAGAAAAAAAAATCGTTGATTGAGAAATGTGAAGGTTAACTTAAATAGGAAGTTCATAACATGGAATGTCTGACCAAATACCGCCTTGAAGAAACATGAACCTTTGATTCTTAGTTCATGTGCGTGGGAATATGAATTATGAGATGTAAGATAGGGATAAAAGGAATGACTTTGAAGAGCTTATGTTCTCGGAAAACAGACAGGTAGATTATATTATTTTGGACTTTGAATAGGCTTATGATACGGATGGTAAAAGGGTTAATTAGATCAAATGGAGAACTTAAGAAGTTTACTTCCTAAGTAATTAGTGTGTGTAAATTAGGGAACTTTGAACATTTTAAGTGATTAGGCATATTGCCTTAAGGATAACTAACTTTGGAAACTGAGAAACTAAATAAATTGTGTTGGAATTAGATCGAAGGACTTAGAAAGAGTTAGGTTATAGTTGAGTTATTTGATTTGGGGACATGAGAAATCGGATAGCACTCTATATATAGTTAATGATGTAATTAGTCAAATTTGAAAGTAGTAAACGTAGTTACTGTGACGACCCTTACACTATTCCTAATTTTACCGTACAAATTTTTCATTTTATACTTAAAACTTTAAACCTAACGTTTAGGCGGAAATAAACTTTTAAAAATCGAAATCGTTGAAGTTATGCTTTTAAATCATTTGACAATCTTAAAACAAATTAAATAAAACTCAAAACAATTAATTAAAAAATTTAAAATTTAATTAAAACAAGTCGCGGGGCAAAAAGGGACGTTTGTCCCTAAAATGAAGGGGCGATCGCTGGTTTTGCGAGCAATAGCCATACCAGGCGATCACAGATCGCGGCGACCAACACGAGGGGCGATCGATCGCCCGTTTTGGGCGATCGATCGCCACACGCTCTGGAATTCTTCCAGAGCATGGTGACCATGGGCGATCGATCCCCACCCTTGGGCGATCGATCGCCATGTCCTCTGGATTTCCAGAGGACTAGCGCACCTCTCTTTTTCCTTCTTCCCTTTCTTTCTTCTCCTTCTACTTCCTTCTTTCTTTTCCTGCATAACCCTACAATTATAAATACCACTTAACCAATTCTCTAACACGATTATACACCTTCATAACCTCACTCAGAACCGACTCTATATGTATTTTAAAACAGGGTAAAACTTTATGAAAATAAAAAAAAAAAAAAAAAAAAAAAAAAAAAAAAAAAAAAAAAAAAAAAAAAAAAAAAAAAAAAAAAAAAAAAAAAAAAAAAAAAAAAAAAAAAAAAAAAAAAAAAAAAAAAAAAAAAAAAAAAAAAAAAAAAAAAAAAAAAAAAAAAAAAAAAAAAAAAAAAAAAAAAAAAAAAAAAAAAAAAAAAAAAAAAAAAAAAAAAAAAAAAAAAAAAAAAAAAAAAAAAAAAAAAAAAAAAAAAAAAAAAAAAAAAAAAAAAAAAAAAAAAAAAAAAAAAAAAAAAAAAAAAAAAAAAAAAAAAAAAAAAAAAAAAAAAAAAAAAAAAAAAAAAAAAAAAAAAAAAAAAAAAAAAAAAAAAAAAAAAAAAAAAAAAAAAAAAAAAAAAAAAAAAAAAAAAAAAAAAAAAAAAAAAAAAAAAAAAAAAAAAAAAAAAAAAAAAAAAAAAAAAAAAAAAAAAAAAAAAAAAAAAAAAAAAAAAAAAAAAAAAAAAAAAAACACGATTTATGGTAAAACTTTATGAAAATAAACTGCATGGATATGTTTAAAAACTGAACATTTCCCTAATACCAAACATTTACAAAATACATTTCCAAAAGGTTTAAAAACTTAAAAACATAAACCTATCCACTAATCAGATCCAAACATCTTAATATGTTCTAACTATACATTTTAACCTATCTAATCCGTCATTAACCCGAAATATCTCCAAAAACCCTCAAAATACGTACATACACCCCCCACGGGTCGGGTTAAGCATCGACTGCGCCAGCACACCCCGCGAGCCATCCTCCGCCAACTGCATCACTCCTCGGGTAGAGGGATCTCATCCTCACCTAAGTCAAGATCACCTACACCATATAGACAATCTATGAGATAAGAATCTCAGCAAGCTTCGTAAATGTAAATGCATGCTGTGCATATGAGTTCGTAAATCATGCTACATTTTCTTATCTTTACATAGGTTGTCATCGAGATCTCAACCCCCTAAATGGAGAGGGCATATCCTGCAGTTGGACTACCCTTTCCACCTAGAGGAGGGGGGTACATGCTTGCAACACGCACAGCCATGCCTGAGCCCCACCTCGTATGACCATAAACATACGTCAATTCATATTAGATGTGGTATTGTGACAGAAACGTAATCGATCCACACAATAGATCAATAGCCCCTTTCAGGCCACATCGCCATTTTCTTTAAAACATAGTGCGGAAATTCATTTTCATGCTCATTTAAAATACGTGATGCGTGAACAATTTATAGCATAATTAAACATGCATCATACGTACCATCAAGACAATAAAAGCAATTAAAGACATAACCTATAAAACGACTAAACCTAACTACCCAACCAAAGCGATTTAAACAAACATGTCACCAAAACTCCTCGAGACGACTTCGACGTATGGTGTAGGCCTATCGGCCAGAGTAAGTCACGAGAACTTACCTCGTGTCCGTTGCAATTCAAGCTCCGTCCACGAGCGTTCACCTAAGGCAATTTCACAATATTGTCTTTAAAACTAATTTAAACTATTAAACGTCCAAATTTAACGAAACCTTAACTAAGGAAATTTCCTAAAGCCTTAATTTGATTCATTGAAACATTTTATCAAGCAATTCACGCTCGTAAATTTACAAAACTCCATTAATGGAGATTTCTCAAACCTAAAAATCTGGTTTTCCGACCTAAACACCGCATACACTATAAACTTCGTCCATTAACATTTAATACGTCTATTATATTCAAAACTACGATAACCCTACTGATTTCTAACCCTAAATCATGTTTTTAACTAAACCCTAAACGAAACCCTAACTGTTAAACTTTGTGAAAACAGAAAACTAAAGTCCGAAAGCTGTAGATTTGTACCTAGAGCGTTGATCGGAGGAGAAAACACGAAGAACAGAGGTCGATTGAAGGAAGAACGAGCGTCGGCAATGGAGATTGCTGTGAGAGAACGCCGGAGGAAGGGAGAGAGTTCGCAGGGGAGAGAGAGGAACCGTGAATGAGGGAGAAGAGAGAAAAATTTTGTTTTTGATTAACATTTTTGACTTTGTAAATTACCGTTTCGTCCTTCCCTTGATTTTCTATTTATTTCGTCTCTCGTTTCGTTAATTGTCTAACGATTCGGATTCACCAAATTTCCTTAATTCACCAACAACTTCAACTTATTATAAGGGTCCCATTAAAACTGTCCGTTCACAAAACGGACCTCGTTTACTATTTTTACCAAAGTATCCTTTATATTACGATAAGCGTAATTTTCGTAAAATTAGCGTTAAACTCCTAAAATTCTCGAAATTTATCTCAAAATCCTTATTAATTATTAGGATCATAATAACGCTTTCTTTTTGCAAAATAGACTTGATTTGACATATTTACAAAAATATCATTTACATTAAAATAATAATAGTCTGTACAGCCGGCTATTACAGTTACGATACTAGAAATTGGAGTACGTGGATTTAGAGATTATAGTTTGGGGAACTATAGAGATTGATCCCGATTGTTGAACCGCTAAGTTTATAGGTTATTGTTTATCAAGATTAAAACAAAATCTTCAAAGAGGAATTTAAAGTGGGAGTAGATGAATGAAATAGACTCGAGGAGTATAGAATGATTGTAGATTGAAGAATGAAGTTAAACGCAAGGGACGTTAACGAACTAAAAACTTAAGGCATACATTTTTCGAAGGGAGTTTGGATATGAGGAAATGAGAGGAGTTATGTCAATGTCAAGAACTACATACTAAGCAAATTTTGGGGACAAAATTTTATTTAAGGAGGGTGGAATGTAACACCCGAGATTTTCTATCCATGAAATCGTCCCAAAAATATTATGTACAAATACTTTATTAAAATAAAGTATAATTTTGATTAGATTTTTGAAAGAATGAGTGATTGATGAAAATAACAAAAAAGACTTCAGACGATAACAAGAGGAAAAGATGTGGGTGAAACTTGAATTAAGTAAAGATGAAGGAGTTAAATCAAATTAAGGGAAGTTTAAACCTATTTTAAACACTTTGTTTCTTCTTCTTCTTCTTCCTCACGATACCGCTTTCTCTCCCTCCATTGGCGACGGCTACTTCTCTGTTGAAGCTCCGTTTGTGATGCTTTATCGTAAGATTACTTTGAGTTATACATTATAGAGGTTAGATAAGGAGTATTTTGAGTTTGAATGGGTTTTTGAAGTGGGTTTTGGTAAATTCTGAAAATCGGAAATTTCTCCCTCCCTGAATTAATGTTTAACCTTGATTTAAGCTTATATAATGATTTAATGAAGGAGTAAATGAATAGAAATACACGTTTGAAGCAAAAATATGAATTTGTTTAAGGAAAATCGGTGGAAAACAGGGCAGTCCGTAATTTTGGAATTCTGGCCCTATTTCCTGTTTTCTTTTTATAATTTGGTTGATTCTATGCTAAACTAGGTATTATAAGGTTTCCGTAGCATCTTGAATCATCAAAAACGGATAAGAATTGATTAAGTTATACAATTTTGAAACTTATGTGCAAAAACTGGAAAAAATTCCAGCGGGCAGTCCGGTTTTGATTTTTCTGCCATTGATTTTGTTTTGTTTTTGGATAAATGGTTGATTCTATGTTACAATAGACATAATGAGGAGTCCGAAACATGTTGAATCGTTCAAAACCGATAAAAGTTGAGTGAGTTATGGACGTTTGAAGTTGAGCCAATTTTTAAGGCAAAATCCGAGTTTTGAATAGAGTTTTGGAATGAACTTTGAGTTATTTGAATGGTTGTTTTGAATTATTAATTGGTCACTTAGTCCTACGATTTCTGAAATTTAATTTCATGTCTGGATGTTTCTTTATTCAAATCGTGGCGTATTGATGGATTCAATGCACGTGTTTAGATTCTAGAAACTTCAAGGAAAGCACTCAAGGTTTGCTAATTTGATGGACCTTAGGTAAGTTTGTATGCATGTGTTTGGCCCTTAAAGCCTACATCACCAATGTACTAGGCTTTTATGTTTTACGGGCTATGTTGCCGGGTAGATAGATTATAAAACACGTCATAGGTTAAGAGTTAATGTTTATGATACTGTCTTGATGAATTGTCGTTATTTATGCTTCGAGGATCTGTCTACCATTTATGTTATGTTTATGCACAATGTATATTCATGCATCACGTTTTTCAAGAAAGTCATGCAAAATATTTTATGCACATGTTTTGACGTAAGAAAGATAAAAATGTAAATGTAAAGTATGGTTAAGTGTATGAGGGGGGTGGCATATATGTTCTTGTCATTCTCTGGGATTTATGTAAAACGGTCCTTGCCGTGGACAATATGTTATTTTATCCCTCCATGGGGAAAGACAAAATTACTAACCCATGTCATGTACGTAATGTCTCTCACTCCCCTATAAGCCCCACTTAACCAACATGTTCACTTCAACATAAATGTAATGTATGTACATGTTTTGAAACATTCATGCATAGAACGTGCATTTCACTGCATTGTATGATCTTACGGAGCTTTAGGTTCATTAGTTAAACTCTATGATGATGACTCATAGCTTCAGGCTATGTATAGGTGTGGTTGATGAGACGAGCTTGCAGGGTTGGTTGTGGTAGTCAAACGAATTTTGACCTGTGGGTGAAGTCTCAAGGTTTATGTTTATGTTTATGTTTATGTTTTTTTAAAGTCTTTTGGGATATGATGTATAGTTAGTCTTTTTGGATTTGGAAGAAAATACTAGAATTGCTTTAGATTTTATTTTGTCTAAAGAATATGTCCGGTATTTAGAGCTCACCATGCGTTTTGTTGTTAAAATTCCCGCTACGTGTTTTCTACTCGATTTTCTTACGAACTATGAGATGAAAGTTTTGTTTTACGTAAAAAGGGATGTATGTTTTGGAAAGTTTTCAAGTGGATGTTAAGGTACGTGTAAATGTTTTAAGTCTTTTGGATGTGTAGATAGTTTAGGATTCGAAAAAATACTGGAAATGTTTTGGGATTTATATTCTGTATGGATATGTCTGGTTTTTAGAGTCATCCATGCAGTTTATTTTCGTTAATTTTGCGACGCTTTCGTATACATTGTCGAGTTATGTTTTTGTGGTTTTGAAGTATTTTATGTTTGGAGAGGCTTGGGAAAGGTTTTAGGTAAGTTTGTTGTGAAGTGTAGGTGAATGAATTTGTGAAAAGATGAAAAGTGGAAAAAAAAGGGGAAATTTTGAAATGTGAATAGTACTGTAGTAGTACTGTTCATTTGACAAAAATTAGAGGATTAGCCAATCTATCGGCTACTGTAGTTGATCAATCGACACAGTATTGTTCATGTACTGTAGCAGTACTGTTCATCCGAAAAAAAAAGAGTTTTTGCCATTTTGCCTCAATGTTTCAATTTTGGTTTCAAACAAAGGGTTTTCACAAAATTTCACGTATTTTAAAGGGTATGAACGTATTAGAAATCGATTTAAAGTTTTCAATAAAAATCGAAAAAAAAATTACGTGAAAAAGTCTTGTATGTTATGTTTCGTGGCGGCCTGCGAGGGTTGTTACAACACCACCCAAAACCGAAATAAATAAACATACTTTGATCAGGTTTAGGAATTTGAAATCCAAGGAGCACGTCATCATCGCCTTATTACCAGTTTTCATAACGTGCAAACAAGACAACCTTCACGCAGCAATATATGTATTGGGATAGTCTCATGATACTTTGACACTGAAGCAGTCCAAAGTATCAAGAAAATTCATCCCCCAATATATATCACAACAAAGAAAAATACCATGCAACAATGGTAAACGTGAAAAACCAACTGTACATATACGTAAAAAGCTGACGTGCTAACGACCAAGCATCGTTAGGTTTTTTTATGGGTGATAACTCACCAAAATAAGGTTTTCCTAAAAAAATGCATCGATGAGATCCGCTTTTCCTACGCACTGGAGCGACTACTTCAGGTACTGGGTCGTAGTCTACAAACTCGTTCGAGCCTAAAACAAAACCAAAGTTATAAAAATCCCACTTAGTTGTAAGAAAAAACATGGATGAGTCATATACCAGGACTAAAAATCCAATCCGACAACACTATAAATGGTTGTGAATTTCACCGAGGTGATAATTCTTTAAATGAAAATCATGTGGTCGACACTTTAGAGGGTACCAGTCGACACTTGTAACTCTAAGATTTGGCTTGTGGTCGACACTTTCACCTAGCGATCGACACTTCATACCTATCGGTTGGCCACAGTCAACACTCATCCAAAGGTGACGTCACTTGATACCTCTTGGGTTTCAGCCCAAAATACGCTAGCGGTCGACACTTCCTCCTGAGTTGTCGACACTTTAGGTGTCAATCGACACCTCAAAGATGTCGACACCTTGAACTTCTGTTTCTCTCTGTAGGGCTCGAAGTGCCGATCGGTCATTCATAGTGGTTGACACTTGGGAGATTTTTGGCGACAAAAAATCACGAAACTGCCCATCTGCTCTGTTCTTAACTTCCACTTATCCAGACTTTAAATATACTCATATAAATCAAGAAAAAACCACATATGTCGAGTTTCCAAGCTCAAATCCAAATCCAACTACAAACCCTAAACTTTCAACATAAAATTGAAGAGAAAAAATTTAGCAACTTTTGAAGTTTTTTCATGGAAGATAAAAGAATATGATTCTCACCTTCTCTCATGACAAATCGCATGACCGAAACTGTAATACCCGGTTCTATCAAACCGTTTCTCTATTCCTTTTAAACTAATGGCACAATTTATATAGCAATATTAAATGTAGGGTTAGTGGATGACTAGGCAAAGGCATAAGGGTAATTAGAAATTCAAAGGTGGATAACGTATTTAAGGAAACTATTAATGAAGTAGCCGCCACTGTTTACTTCATTCCCTCTCCATTTTCAGCTCCTCAGCTTAGCAGAGCGCGATAGGAGACCCCCTTCGACTTCCTCCAGCGATTTCCTCCGAACTTGGTGAGTTTTGCTTCAATTTCTTGTTACATTGTATCTATTGTTGGTAGGAGGGATGATAAATGAGGTTTTGAGAAGGCGGTAAGCGAGTGGTGGTTTCGGTTTAAGTTGAAATCGGGAATGCACAATGACTAGAGTTCCCAAAAAAGTTTCCCTTAGATTTCTAGTGGTTTAGAATGAAGATTAGAGGGAATATAACGTATGCTCTGTCTATGATTTTAGGTTTGAGTAATACCCAAAGTAGCTTGCAACCAAATTTTTCCAGGAGACCAGGTAAGTAAAGTTTGTTTGTGCCTTCGGGCCTACATTACAAAACATTAGGGTTTGTATGCTGGAATGTGTTGGTATGTCATGCATCATATTTTTTTAAAAAGTGTACGAAAATGAATTTGAATGCATGTTGGCATAGTGAGGATTGAACATATTGAAACAGCTGTGTGAATCAGTTTCACTGTTAAGGGAAGTAATCCGCCCCTTAATGAGACAGTGGATATTTATACTTTGGGAGAGTTGATCCAACTTCCAATTTCACAGGGGGATCTGAACATGTGAATCAGATTTGCTGTTAAGGGAATTTATCCGCCCCTTAATGAGCTAGTGGATGTATATACTTTGGGAGAGTTGATCCAGCTCCCAATTTCACACGGGGATCTGAACAGAAACGAAACATGAACAACTGAGTTGAGAAAGTAGAAATTGCATGATTAGGAATTTATATATATTTCAGTGTTTCATTTCATTACAGCTTTACTTACTTAGCATTAGGCTAATAGATGAGTTTTGTGATGTAGGTGTTGAGGATACTGCAGGTGAATTTCCTGATTGCACAGATGATTAGATGTGGTTGGAGGAGTACATTCATGCCTCGGCCTGGTATACTGATGAGGCGGATTAACTGTTGTCTGATGGTGTGACAGTTTAGTTGACAGTATTTCAATTTAAGTATGTTGAATTTTCATTACAGAAGTGATTTCAATGTTTTGAATATAATTTCGAGATTTTCCCGTTAATAGTATTCTGTTGGGATTTAATGTTGGCACACACTGGAATTTTAGTAATGTGATGGTTTGAAATGTTTTTGAATGGTTTTAGTGAAGTGAGTAAATTCTTTTCTATAGGTTGAGTTGTTGTTCTGTTGTCTATCGGAAGATGTCTTCAGTGGAAGCCATCGGATGATATAGAACAAAATTTGTCGTTTAGTGACTGGTGGATGTCGTGTGTTAATCCACTGGAAGATGTAGGAAATATTTTGTCGTTTAGTGACCGGTAGATGTCGTGTGTTAATCCACCGGAAGATGTAGGAAATGTTTTGTCGTTTAGTGACCGGTGGATGTCGTGTGTTAATCCACCGGAAGATGTAAGAAGTGTTTTATCGTCTAGCCACCGGTGGATGCTGTATAGCGGCGATCATCCTGCTGACGTCACCGGAAGGTGTAGAGCGTATTTTGTCGTTTTGCCACCGGATGATGTCTTCTATTTTCTGCTTCAGCCCCTTTTGTTGACTTTGTCCAGTGGGCGATGCGTTTGGCTTTTGAAACCTATAAAGTGTTCTGCGATTTAATCCTTTATTCCTTTTGCCGATTATTCCCAAAAATTCTAACTGAGTATTCAAGCCTTGTACAATAGTTTTGTTTAACTCCATTTTACTTAAATGATTTCCGCTGCAAGTTTCGAATATTATTGTTTTGAAGATTCTGCTTATGTCAAGTTTTTCAAAAAAAAAAATAAATAATTACGGTTGAAATTTTAGTCATGTACGGGTATGGTGTGACGAACCGGGTTCAGATAACTCGGGGCGTTACAGTGTGGTATCAGAGACATTCAGTTAAACCGTTCAAAAGATCACTCATCAGTGCCAATCGTTGCATGGAAGTACTCCAAAAACTGTAAGTGTTTATGTTAAGTACAGTTATTAGATATTATAAAAATAGTTGACCTTGTACAGGAATATAGCAAAAATGTCCAGACGACCGGGAAGGCCAAGAGTGCAGAGAGAGACACCAACTCCAGGAAGCACAGAAGATTCTAGTGTAATTGGACAGTTGACAGATCTAGTGCGACAACAGGCAGAATTAATGCGCCAGCAATCCGATCAGCTAGGAGTACTGCTGAACCGAGAGGTACAAGGAAGTGCCAACTCGGGTTCTACCAATGAGCATTTTGGGGATAGATTCCGGAGACTAAGACCACCCACGTTTGATGGTCAGTCATTTGATCCTGCTGTGGCTGAAGGGTGGCTTGAAAGATTGAAAGCATGTTTAGGTGTGCCAACATTAGAGAAGGAGAAAAAGTCACGTTGGCAACCTTTCATTTAGCTGGTGAAGCTCAACTCTGGTGGGAAACAATTGAGACCACCATAGATGTTTTGACGATGCCTTGGTCACAATTCAAGGACATTTTCTATGGGAAGTATTTTAACAGTACTGTCCAGACCGCGAAGAAGTTGGAGTTCCTGAACTTGAAGCAGACAGGGTCTGTGGCCGAGTATAGTAGACAGTTCGAGACCCTGTCTAGGTTTGCTGGGCATTTTACTCACAAGAACGAGGATAAGGTGTTCAAATTTATGCATGGACTAAAGCCAGAAATTTACCGAGGGTTAAATTCTGTGGAATCAAGGGCTTGACCTTCAGTGAGGTTGTGTCCACTGCCCTAGAAGTGGAAGAAGCTGAAGGAAAGTGTGCTAGACCAAAGGAGGTCCCACAAAGGTTTAACCAACCACACCAATAGAGAGGAACGAAGAGGCCAAGTGAAGGCCAAAATAGCCAAGGAGTAGGGGGAAAGGTACAGAATGTCAGGAAATTTCCCCTGTGTCCCAAATGTTTGAAGAACCATCCGGGGGAATGCAGACTGGGCCTTGGAAAGTGTTTCAACTTTGAGGAGGTTGGACACACGTTCAAGGAGTGCTCGAAGCCTAGAATCACCAGATGCTACAATTGTAACAAGGTCGGCCACATTAGCAGAGATTGTCCGGTTCCTAAGAGTGGCCCTACTATGATCAAGCCAAGAATATTCTCTATGACGGAGTCGGGTGAGGAACAGCCTGCTGTAGTGTCAGGTACAATATTGATCAACTCTGTGCCTGTTTTTACTTTAATAGATTCTGGTGCCACACATTCATTTATAGCATCTGCTTTTGCTGTTAAGTTAGACGTACAGTTTACCCCTTCCATGCATGTGTTTAATGTTGCATTGCCTTCTGGTGAACGCATGCACTCTAACCAAGTGATGCTTGGCAGTGAAGTGTTAGTAGGGAATGTAAGTTTACCTGCTGACCTTATAATTATGGATGTAACACCTGAGTTACGACTAGGTAATTTTCCTAACTGTATTAACGGTCATGAACATTTAATCTTCGCGGTTTAGAATTTTAAGACAAGTGTAATTAATTACAAGTGGGTTTAAACTAGGTCGAGTGGCAAAGTTATAATAATAGAGGGCTTAGACCGATATTTAAAGGAAGTGGAAATGATTTAAACCTCATTAACTCACTGTAGCCGACATCCTCCATTCTCGGCGATTCCTTCTCTCACAAGCTCTCGCCCTCTGCCTGCCTGTAATCCTTCCTTCAACGACCAGTTCCCTTGCTATTTCTCGGTTACCTTAAGCCCGAGGTATGAGTTAGACAATGTGGTTATCAGTTAATCGTTTAACTCTGTTTTCAGCTTGAACCCGTAACTCAAATCCTTAAAGAACAGGGTAATAATATAGTTCATTGTTAATCTGAGAGTGGTAATGTCATTCCGAATCAGTTTTGGACATTTAAAAACAATCAACCCTGAGTAACCGATAGTCGAATCTGTCTATTTCAGTTCTTGGATTTCAGATTTTGCACAGAACGTTATACTAAGGATTCAGGATGGCTTTGTCTATTAGACCCTAGGATGACTTGAGGTTAGAACTTATAGGACTTTGTTTTAACTACTGCAATGTGAATGTTTTAGTTGAAGAAGTTTGAAGAGAAAGAGCTCAAAGTGCTAAGGAGACCAGGTAAGTGAATGTATAGGTTTCCCGGTCAATAGGACCCTACATCAAAGGATGCTAGGTAGAAACTCATACGATGATCAGTAGTTCTTTCATGTTACTGTCTAGCATTTATGTTGATGAGTAGTTCGATGGTAAGTTTTCACACTGGATGATTGTTCTGTCCTATAGCTAGGATGAGTTAAAGAATCCCATGCTCATGCATTATCAATGTCTTATGCACACGAAAATGTTTTAAAAGCATGTTTTCTCATGAACAAGATAAGATGATAAAATCCCTACAACGTGGATGAGTGAGGGTTGGGGGCGGTTCGGAGTATGTCACATTCAGCAGGAGGACATTTTTTCTTTTACGCATACTGATGTAGTGTGAAATAAACAAAATGAAGATGGAACAGAAGTTGTTTCAAGAAAATTGATATTTATTGATCCAAATGGGATATGATTAAAAATGCCAGTAGGAATAAATGACACAAGACGATTGAAGCTTAAAACAATTAGTAATTGACCTGGAGAGTCTATTGAACAGCTAATCATCCCAAATTCAATGCCTAAATCCTGCTTCTGTGTAGGGAGGGGCCATT